>RJWM01001091.1:139533-170645 GCA_004363535.1 Dasyprocta punctata | reverse complement strand
ATTATGGGTAGTTATTTCAATGATAACAAGAGTTACTCTAAGGGGAAAGGGAGAAAGGAAGGGAAAAAGAAAAAGACATAAATTTATAAATATGCATAAATAAGACAGCTAAAAAAAACTGTATTGCTGGGTACATTAGCTATAGAAAAAGAAAATTAATATTCCTGAATTGATAAACCTTGCGTGTCTATGTCTGTCAGTATGATCAACCCCTATGAAGGTAACGATATGTGATATTGTAACTACTGTCAAACTTCAACCACCTCAGAGTGTAAACCTACAGTGTAATTGTATCAGATCTGTCGTTGTTGTTGTTTGTCTTTCATGCTTTTTGTTTCTATCTTCTGTGTCTATTTTCTTTTAAATAAAATAAAAATTTAAAAAAAAAAAAAAAAAAGCAAATTCCTATCCAGGGGTAGTGGCACACACCTTCAATGCCAGCACTCGGGAGGCTGAGGCAGGAGGATTGTTGTGAGTTTGAGACCGGCCTCAGCTACAAAGTGAGTTCAAGGCCAGTCTGAACTACATAGTGAGACCCTGTCTCAAAAAATAGGGCTGGGGGGCCTGGGGATTTAGCTCAGTGGCTAAGCGCCTGCCTGGCAGGTGCAACGTTGTGAGTTCAATCCCCAGTACCGACAACAACAACAACAAAAAACAAATTCCAGTGTTTATACCTTTCCTACATGTCCCCACTCGGCTTTCTGGGAATAATACCTGATTGAGTGACAAAGAAATTGCTGCTCTGCCATTATTTTTATTCCTCTCTCCTTACTCCAATACCTTTGCAGAGCAGATAAGGTCTGGTTTAAGAGCTCTTTTGCTCAGCAAAGATGTGACAAAGGGAAAAATGGGAGTCTCCAAGGAAAGATGGAGATACGGCGGAAAGAAAGGAACTGCTTTTTGCCTTTCCCTCTAAGCTTAGGAAGTCTGAAGGGGGTAGTATCCCACAAAGTTGCTTGTGGGTCTTAGAACACTGGTGGGAGGGAAGAGAGGGCTCTCACATCATGAGTCCAAAGGGAAGTCATACTCAGCCACACAGCTAGTGACCATAGACAACTTCGACCTCTTAGTACCATTTACTAAAATCACATTCACAGCGTGATATATTCTATCTTCTCACCCAACAACTGTAGGTTAAGGGAGAAGAGGATGGGGTGGACTACACAGCCTCTCACCATAAATGCAGGAGGGGGGTGCAGTCTGTGGACTCCTAGGGAAGTAGTACACTGTCCACGGTGGAAGATACTGCAGGCGGAAAAGAAAGCGCTTCCAGCCCATGTAGGGAGATCAGAATGAACAAGGACTACTTTAAGGCAGGAAGGCTCCAAGGAGTGGCAAACCATAGAATTACATAGAGAACACAGCATTAATAGAGGTCTCTTGAAATAGAGGTTAATAATGCCTAATCTCTGGACTCTGTGCTGCCTAGGTCCCAACCTCCTGCTGGCTCAGGATCACCACATCCAGCACAGACCTCGTGCTCTGCCTGGCTGCTCTCTACCACTGACCTGCTGGTGGGGAAGAGCATTCCTGCTCTGAGCCTACAAGAAAGGTGAAAAAGCATGGGGCATGTTTGGAGCACAGGGGAGAACACAGCACTTTGGCTTGAACAAAGGGAGACCAGAAATCAGGATAAGCTGAGGTCATGCTGTGAATGGCCTTAACATCCCTCGAGGACCTATGACTTCAGAGAAACAACAAGGTTAAATCGATTTCCACCACCATACACATGGCAAAGAGAACACTCTTAAAACCTAGGTGGCAGGAAACTGCCTACAGCTTCCTTCACACACACATGGCCATGGTGCTGGCAAACCTAAACACCACACCAGGAAAGGAACGGAATGGAGAAGCAGTTAAATCATTTGAACAAGGGAAAAGTCAAGTGAGGTCAAGGCGATCTGAGTCTAACTCAGCTCCTACTGCATTCCTAGTGCCACTTCTGATTGCTAAAATAAAGAGATTAAGTAGCTGAATTTGTTTTGCAGTGTTTATACTTCTCTGGTATTTTCTAAATTGTGCACTTTGGACAGGGAGCGCAAGTTCCTTTACTCAGAGTCTGTTTGTTTTCGATTTTGGTTGTTTTTACTATAGTTTTCAGACTCCAACCTGGTCACCCACAATCAGAATTCCCTGCCATCTGCATTTCTTGCTGGTATGGCCTTTTCTCACTACATTTCTTGTCCGCACTGGCCTGGCCCTCATGTCAGCAAGAGTACTGTCTGCCTGGTGGTAGCCAAGGCCATTGAGAGGGCTGGAGGGACCAGCAGTTCGGCTGCACCCAAAACTCAAACTCCAAGGCCCTAAGTTCCTCCCACACATTTGGAGATGGGTTGCTTTCCTCTGCAATGTGGCCTTTTCTCAATCATGATACTGCTGCAGGAATTCCCGGTGTCAAAAATTTTCCAAATGTGAAATAAAGCAGACAACAATATTACACATGCCCTTTATTTTTATTTATCTATTTATTTGGTACTGGGGATTGCACTCATGACTTCATGCTTGCCAAGCAGGCACTTGTGCTGCTGAGCTAAACCTCTGGCCCTACACATGCCCTTTAAATATTATCCTGTGACATTGCAGGACAAGACTGCATATAGATCACACAATTCTCTGGGGAAGATATCTCTGTTTTACTTACTAATTACTCTGAAACAGGGTTCAAATGTTTGGAAGTCAGATGCTAATTGGTAGAACACCAGTTTTCCCTAAATGGCTCTGCCTGGTGGAATGACAGCCCCAAAGGTTTTAGTACTTCCCCTAACTATACTGATCTTGGTTCTACCTCTTCCTCAGCCCTGTCCTGTGCTCCAAGAGCCTCTCCTCCCCTGCCTAACACCTTGCTCTGTATCACATGTTCTATGAGGGAAACTCTCCTCAATCCCTACAGCCCAGGGTCACACTCTCTCCCACTCCAGGGCACTGCCAGGACATCCTGTGGAGCTTCACTTAAGTTGTGCACATGCTTCAGCAACCTCTGCTATTGCACCTGGTAGCTTCACCCCTCTGCTATCTCAACCACTGCCTGTCCCTGACCTGTCCCTCATTTTCCCAAAGAAAGCACTCTGACTCATCATTAGAGCTGAAACGTAAGAATCACTCACTTAAATGGAAACCCTGGATCAGCCTTCTAAAGTGACTGTGAGGCTCAGCTTCCTCAGCTGTAAAATGAACATAGCATCACCAGCTCTCAGGGTTAGGGGTTTTCTTTTTTTCTTTCTTTCTTTTTTTCTTTCTTTCTTTTAAGGATTAAAGGCAATGCAATCCCAAAGTAAGCATGGCACATGGAAGATGTCCTCTACTCCTGTCCCTTTCCTCAGCAGCAGTATACTCTCATACACAAAATCTCCAAACCGTAGGAGAGACGATTATCATCACTACTGTGCAGATGTGAGGGTACAACGTGAGGATGCAGGTCTTCACGCAAAGCAAATGGGAGGGAAGGCGCCCCCCTGCTGAGTCCATCCTTATCCATCCATGACTAAGGTTAAGGTTCAAAAATCCATTCTACATATTTGCTTCCTTTTAGAGTCCAGAGCAGGTTAAACTCTCACCCCACCATAACCCAGGAAAATATCCCTTCCCCTTCATTCCCTGTCAAAGCAACTCTATGCAAATCCAGATAAGGTTTCAGAGTAGAAGTCAAGGGACCTCATGCTGGAATCAGGTGGAAGGATGGCCCTCAAGGTCAATGCTTTTGAGGATGGCAGGAGTGTGGAGACAAATTCCAGATGCTGCCCAAGAAAGAAGCATTTCCTAAATTCAAGGTTCAAACCATGCCAAGGTTCAAACAATGACACTCAGCTTTTTTTGTTAACATCCAGAGACAGGGTGATAGGAAGGGCCCTAGCTTTGTATCTGAGGCAGAACTTACCCCTAAATCTATAGCTTAGGAAGAGAAGGCAGCCCCAAAACAGATCAAGAATTCAGCCCCCAAAAGAAATCATCCTTCTGACTCCATTCTAACTACTGCCAACTCTTCCGCTATCAACTCTTCTAACTCCTAGTGAAATATACAGCCAGGGGGCACGCACCCTGTTGCAGGAATGGCTAAGGGTGAAGTAAACTGGAGTCCCTGCATGCCAATGAGATCTATTCTATACCAGGTTACATAACCTCCCAGTTGTAGCCAAGGTCTGAACAGAAGATGAAAATGGAAAAAGCTCCAGCAAATGAATTCCAGAGGCATTAGGCAAATGATCCTTTTAAATAAACGATAGCTTTCGTTTTTCACATAGACGCAATGAAAAAAAGGTGGGGAAAGAGAGGGAGAGGAATAGAAAAGAAACAGATCCTTCCCAGATCACAAAGCTAATACTTATCAGAGCCCAGATCCTCGGTTTACCCCCAAACCCAGGGCCCTGGGGCCACAGCAAAAGGAGCAGCATGAAAGGTTCCTTCAGATCAGCACCACCTGGTGGAAGGCAGACTGCCCCATGGGCAGGTCCTCCCCTCTGCAGGGCGGCAAAGCTAAGGACTTCCTCCCCCAAGCTACCCTGATAACCACAGGCTGCATAAAGGGAGTCAGGATTTCCACTGGCAGAATTTTTCCAGAAAAAACACTACAGGATATTCTGCATGTACTTGATGTAGGGGTGGGGAATGGGCACATCAGCTGGAGGCTCTGACTCAATAGGAAACCGTCCAACACAGGGGCTGGCCCTCATCTCTGCCTCTGGAAGCAGGGTTAAAGCTGGCCTTGCTTACTATCTCTCCCTCCCCACCCCCACCCCACCCCTCGCAAGGACCTGCAGAGCTGCAAGGGGGCCATCTGTACTTTGGCAAAACCCCCAGGAGAGCTGCCCAGGCCCAGGCACAGCCTTCCAGACCTATGCCAAGGAACAGCATGGATATCTTCGAAGGTGTCAGGGCTGATGTTTACACCACAGTTACAAGCAAAATGAGGGCTGCTGTGGCTGTAGCTAAACATGAACTCCGTGCACAGGAACAATGCATCTTCAGGCTGAGCACTGGAACCCCATGGGACAGCCATAATGGGGAGCCAGTTAAGAAAACAAGAACTCAACCCTCCTTCCTATTGGTTTCCTAACATACACACCCTCACTCCACTGTGCTCCACCCTGACCCTCCACCCAGTCATGGAATATCTTCCTCCTGGCTTCCTGTCCTCTACCACTGCTCACCAGGATAAATCCAGCCAGGAGAAAAGGGCCTGGGGTAACCTGAGGACAGGTCTTGGCTCCAAGGGGAACAGCCCAGCCCAACTAGGGTTCATAAAAGGTTGGTAGCCTAGGGAATGAAGGAACCACTTACAACCTTTTGGCAGGGTGGGTAGGCAGAGCCTGCATTAGGATTCACATCCATGCCTGACTGTCCTGGCCAAGTCATTCACGTGTGTGCTCTGGAGTCAGACAGAAAGGAAAATGAGGAGTAGGACATGGGCCAGCTCTCCAAAAGCTGTCCACGAATGCACTAAACTTTGAACAGCCTGAGAAACCAAATTCAGTGCTATCCAGATTATTATAAAAATATCCCATATCAAGGAAAGAGGACAGAAGAGCACATACTTAACATTTCCTTGATTTGTAACATTTAAACATTAGATAGTCACCAAATGGACCTCCATTTGTACTGATAAAAATGACAGAGTGAATTCAGACAGGACATCAGGTTTCTAAGAGATTGTAAAGGCAAAGCAGAGAAACGACAGCTCATTCATCTCACTATTTCACTGATAGAAGGAAAATACCTCAAGGAGAAAAGATGTGACAAATGAGGCCTGGTCCATTCTGACCCACCACAGGATATACACATGACTACTCAAAGTAAGAGAAGGAAATGCTGCTCTCATCCTATGTCTCAAAGATGCTTCAGGACTGCTCCACTATGCCTGGCTTGGTGACTCAGATAAAGTATATTAACTTTTTCTCTCATAAAATGGAAAATACAATTCTTACCTCACAAACTTGCTTTGACAATTAGAGACTATCTGGCACATAGAAGGTTCTCAGTAAATGATGGCCGTTATTACTAACCTTTATCATTGTGACTCTAGAAATGTAAACATAGGGTCAGGTACATTGTAGGGATTAGCATATGGGTAGACAAATGAATGGATGAGTGGGTGGATGGGTGGATGTGAGGACAGTGGACAGACAGGTGGGTTCTTGGTTTGGACATTACAAAAGACAAAGAACTATGAAATCTTCACATCCAGCAGGGATCCAACTTTGCCCTTGAATTGAACTTCCATACTATAGTGTAAAAGACCATTCATCTTTCAGGAAGAAAAAAAGCAAAAAGCTTGGAATTTATCTCTGGAGTTAGAACTTGGACATCAATGTATTCTCCTAAAGCAATGTGGCAAGATGGTAGGCAAACAGTTGCAAGCTCAGTACTAGAGGATGCATGTGTTATAGTGTGGTCAGTCCTGTGTTCCCCCAAAACCTCATGTGATGGTGGCACGGACAGGGCTGAGTCTGGTGTTCGTGATTAGTTTGTTGCCAACCACTGGGATTGGTGATGTGAGTGCTTCACCCGCCTAGGGGTGGAGCTGACATACAATGTAAGGGCGAGAGGAAGCCACTCTCTTGCAGGTTTGCCTTGCTGTTTGGCAGCTGCCATGAATGGTTGCCACACCATGCCACACCGCCTTGGAGCCAACTAAGTATGGACTGAAAACCCCAAGAACTGTAAGAAATCAACCTTTCCTTCCCTAATTTTGGGTGTCAGGTATTTTGTCTCAGCAACGAGTGAAAAGTAACTAAGACAGCATGTTCTGAGGTTCATGGCCTGAAAGCTCTCAAACACCCATCATGACCCTACTCTGGGACATAGAGACTACTTTTAATATAACAGTTATTGGTTTAGCTAATCCCAGTTTGAATCTTAGTCAATCCAGAAAGACAAAATGGATATCACATTACCTTCCCACATACACAATGCAATATATACTAAATTAGGGAGGCTGTTAAATCTGCTTCAACCCAAGGAGTCACCACAGATGATGTAAATGTGAAAGTGACAAATACATGACCATCACAGTCCTGTCCCTCCAAACCCTTGGATTTTAATTTATTCACTCAACACTGTCATAGATTTTTCAGAAGGAAGAGGTGTGGATTGGGGATAAAAAGCAAGTTAGGGAACTATATGTCACAAAGAGCATGTGTAGGACAATAAAAAAAATGGAACACTCAACACCTTGAGAGAACTCAGTTCTGCCAGCAAAACATTTCTCTCCTCAGTGGGTCATACGAGTAATAACCAGATTATAAGGCAGTCCAAGTTGCCCAGAAACACTAATTAAAATTTAATAACATGAAGGTTTTCTTAATACATTAATAAAGTTTGAGATTCCTCTCTCAAAAATCTCAGGCCACAATCACAATGAAATGGCATTCTTAATGGAGACGTGGTATCCTGTAAGGATGAGTAAGCCGGCACAGCTTTTTTAGGAGGGAACATGTTTCCTTCCAGAGAGAAGCTCACAAGAATTGCCATTGCTTAGAAATGTCTGCTTAGAGCCACTTGCCAGAGAGAACTTTCCTCCAAGCTTTCTAGAAACACCTCTTGCATGATCCAGACATGGGGTGAGCTGAAAGAATATTAAGAAAACACGCAGTGACTTTGAAAGTGTGGGTTGTTTGCTAGGCACTTTCATGTTTATAACATGAAGATTTCTCTATCTTTAGATCTGGCATTAATTAGGATACTTAACAAAAACCTACTAATACTATTCTCTCCATTCAATTCTGGTAAAGTAACAATGGCACAGGCAACATTTAGTCAAAAACAAACCCTGAAAGGGCAAGTGTGGTTATATTGAACAATACACTCAAAATTCCACTAATCTGTATATTGCTTACTAAATATCACATACTCTTATTTACTGTCATCATGACTGAATTTTTCCTCGTCAATATGTAAGAATCATTAGCCAGGTCCAGCGCCTCCCACACATGACCAATATGAATTACAGAGGATGCATGCTAAAAAAAGAATTCTAGGCCCAACCCCAGGTCCATTATATCAGAATCAGAATTTGAATTTTTAACAAAATAGTATCTTTAGCAGGGAAGTCTGGGAAATACTCTGACGGTTCTCAAACTCACCCAGGAAATTAAAATGTGGGAGGTCTTCTTTCCTGCTTACATAAACAAATGCATTGCTCTACTGAGTGAGATGCAGTAGTATTAAGTACTCCTTTCTGAATTAAGTGAAACAATTATTAATGGCAGGTTTTATGCAGAGTTCCTTATGCTGAGACTTCTTTCACCACAAAAATTGCCCAAATGTCCTTCCAGGAAGGTGATGTGGAAGAAATCACATCTAGGAAATAAAGTTCCCACAACTGATAGAAAAATGTTGAATCTCTCCCCATTTGCTCAAAAGGATATGCCAAATAATTTCAGAGAAGAAACGTAAAACAGTATATATCTGCATTCATTCTAATGAATTTACTTTGGTTCCTGGTAGAGGGATGATAGCTGGATAAGTAATGGGGAAAGAGGGAGGATCCTTGATTTTACATTCCACAGAGTTTGCAGGATAGAAGAAGTGATCAATTAGGCATAGAGGCTTGGGGTTGAGAGGTCTGATATACAACCATGCATTTATTGAGCATCTACTATATTCATGAGGGTCTTGGCCAGGGAGACATGTCTCTTGTAAACAGGGAGATTGAGAAGAGTTCACTAATGGGACTATTTGCAAAGCAGGGGCAGACAATGCTAAAGCACTCTGGGGGAGCAGCAATAGTGGAGAGCCACACCACCCCAGGTGTGAAGGAGCAAGGGACAGAGGGAACACTAGAACCCCTGAGTTATCAGAGCTAACTTCCTGGCAGAAGCTATGGCCTTCAAAGGGTGACAATCCCAACAACCTATAGGCAGTTCTTCACCCTCTTTACCAGTGTTCACTATGACTAAGCCCAACTAAAAGCAGGAGAGGAAGGTCACCTTCTCAGGGCACAAAGCAGGAAAAATAATGGTACAGAATAGATCTAGAGAGGTAAAGTGGAGAATACCAGATACTACAAATAGTATGTCCAACCTAACTTCTTAAAATAAATATCCTGCCTGTGACAGCCTGAATGGTTATTTATCATCTACCCTCTACCCCTACTTGCTACTCAGGCACTTCTGTCATTGATCCTGATCTTCGTCTCACTAGAAACAAACTCTGTTTCACCACCCCACAGAAGTTGGATTGGGCCACATCTCCTGTTTTAAGCAATGAAGTAAGGGAGGAAGTGAGAGTAGCACATATGTCTGCTCACATCTCTTGTACCTGTCCCAATGTGGAAGTCTATTCATGGTGATGACAAACCTCTACTTGGAGGCATGAATGTTTTGTCTTTTTAACTGATACCCAGGCTTGTACAAACAGTATTTAAGGCTGCTTACAAATATGCCCACAATAATTTAAGCAAGGAAGAAAAAGCATAGCAGCAAGCAAATGATAGTATACAAAACCAAGAGATCAATAAACCAAATGCAAGTCTTCCTGCCATATACAAACTACATAGTTAACTCTGAACTTCCCAACTGCTAGTGCAGACAGACTTACAGTATGAATAAGGTAGACATGAGGCAGTAACTCAGAAAAAGGGCATTTATTTCCTGGCACTGAGATCTAATAGATATGTCTTTCATCGGGTCTCAGGAGACACTGGTTTCACGTCACGAACAAAGCCCTTCACAGAACCCTCACCAAAAACATACTGCAATGAACACTATGCTGCTGCTGAGGACAATGACAACAGCTACGGCTTACATAGTGCTCATGGTGCACGTGCAGGTGTTTTCTAATATGGCAGCTTATTTAACCCCTTTCTTATTATCCTCAAAGAGAGAGCATGTTTCTCATCACGACCCCTGAGGAAGCTACCCTTGGGAAGACAAGGACATATGCATTTCCTCCTAGAGCAAGTAGTGTAAACCAAGGATATATCTCAGAGCACCCCAAGAGAATGGAGAAACCAAGATTTGTAAACAAAATGTTCTTGTTTTTAAATATTGGCAAATGCATAAGCCAACACTTTGCAGGAAAAAAAAACCACAGTGGTGAGTAAGATCTGGCCTGGGGGCCACCAGTTTTCAATGTCTGGACTAGAAACAAATTAATGGCATCACCTTCTGGCACTCCCCCAGGAAAAAATTCATGTCAAACATGGCTTCGATAAGTATTGAAGGGCAAGAGGTTTGAAGTCCTCTTGAATGAAAAGTTTGGGGATCCTGACCATCCCACATTTTTAAGCACAGAGACCCCTCAACTTATGATGGGTTTATATTTTGACCCATGTTAAGGTAAAAGTATTTTTTTTTTTTTGTACCAGGGATCAAACTCACGACTTCATGCTTGCCAGGCAGGCACTCATGCCGCTGAGCTAAATCCCTGGCCTAGGTAAAAGTAGTTTTAAATAAAAAATACATTTATACACCTAACCTAATTAATATCCTAGTTTAGCAACACACCACACTTTAGAGTATTGGCTGTTTATCTCATGAGCTCATTTTTGGCAGGAAGCTGTGACCTGCTGTCGTTGCCCAGTATCATGATTGAGCATTGGACCACACATCACTGATAACTAAGAAGTTATCAGAATTCAAACTGTAAATCATGGGTTTTGCTGAACACATACAGTTTTGTACTGCAGAAAGTCAAACTATCATAAGTCGGGGTCCATCTATATAGAAGTTGAGAACTGCTTAAGGCCAGGAGAAAGACAAATACTTTCCTTTGTGAGTTGTGGAATAGGACAAAGACATCATCTTTGACTAAAAATGGGACAAATAGATCTAGGCTTCAGTCATGGAGAAGTCATGCTGCTATTTCTTCAACTTTGGATTTACCTCAACTTAATAGCCTCATGCAGAACCCACTACGATCTCAGACTAACAGGCATCAAACATGCCATCACTAAGCAATACTGCTGGTACACCTGCAATCCTGCCACCCAGGCAGTCCCCACTGACTCTACAGAGAAAACCCAAACCCCACTTCGCCTATGAGTAGGTTTGGCTTGAAGAGGAGGACGAAGACTGAGAGCAGAAAACAAGAAATACCATCTGCATTCAGCCATCTTCCTCTCCTTAAAAACCAATCCCTATTTGGAAATGTTTGCTGCCCCTTCTTAAACAAGACAAATGACCTCAGGGCCAGAGAAATAAAATCTCCTGCCTGTCTCGACTCAACAGGTTCTCTGACAAGCTAAACACAGCTGCACTTCAACTGCTATTTTTAGACTCTATAAATCCTGGCCTCTCTTTCTCTCTCTGAAATACACTTTACAAATTTGCCAAAGACTTTTACCTATACTCTAACTTCATGATGATAATTTCGTAAGGACAGAATTCTCACTATAGCACTTGCTGCTACTGTCATTATTTTAGGTATATACAAGTATTCATAAAACACATGAAGGGTTTCTTCCTGCTTGGAGGAGAAGATGCCTGCTTTTAATTACTTCCAGAATATGAATTATGAACAGGAAGAGAAGTCACCAAATTGATTTCTTTGAAGGAAAAAAAAAACCAAAAGACAAGAACCAGAGCAAGGATCACCTGGAAAACCTTCAAGACAGTGTTACTCACAGTGGTACAAAACCCAAATTTCCAGCAACCCTACAGATATATAATTAATTGCAATTTCCTTTGTTGGGGGTGGAGTATGGCTCTGCCTCTTAACAGTGTGATAGCATTCAGATTTTGAGATGGTTACTCAGATGACAAAGCCCATCCCCAACCCTATCTGGGCTAGTTTTCACTTGTTTCTGACTCTTTTAATACCAAACTGCAAGGAAGGCACTAGGGCCATCTAAGGTATTAACAAGGTAGACAGTAAGGATCCCTAAAGATCTAAGGTTACTTTCTAGGCCTAATACTACCTATTTGATTCCAGAAGCTACCCTCTAAAAAGAGAAGAGAACCAAGAAATGGGGGTCAGGAGACAGGAGAGGGGTTGAAAAAAATGTGACATACACATGTACCAACTCCACATGATGACATGTACTACAAATAAGTACTAATAAGAAACTGAAGTAATGGCTGGAGCACAAGTACTTCAGAGTAAGACTAGAGGTAGAACATTATATGAGCCAGGGTTTTACTAAAGAAAACAGAAATAACACAAGATATATAAAGTATAAGAAATGACAAGATTGGCTTACAATGGTCAGCCACAGAGTTGGATGAGGATGCAAGCAGAGGGTGCCTACACGCCAGAGGCCGAAGGATTCAATCCAAGGTCTGGAGATCACCCCAGTGGTCTGTGCAAGTCTGAACCAGCAGGCCAATGTGTCTGCAACAGAAGGCTGAAGGGTTTGTGCCGGAAGGCTGAAGAGTCTACAGTGGAAGCCAGGACACAATGTCCAAGCCAAAGGTGAAGACTGGAGCTCCTTCAAAGAATGGAACTCAGTTGTCCTTCCTCCTTCCCTTTTTATACCATCCAGTGATGAGCCATCCTAGGGTAAGTCTTCTACACCCTAGGGTGTAGCACTGCTAAGCCAATTTAATTAAGCTTCTAAATGCCTCAAGTTGACACACTCAACCAACCACTACACACCTGGTCTGCCTACCACATGCATGATCCTACATGAGCCAGGAACATGCTCTGCTTTCACCTCTAGATACTCTGAACCAGACGGCCAAATTTTTGTGGGTGTCATCCACATGCGCAGTCTGCCACAGTGTTCTCAACAGGCAGCACCATCCTCTCACATAATTAAATACTAAACCCAGAATGTGTGCTTGTATGTCCTCTTTTCTCCCCTTTCCACATCTAAGACTCCAGCTACTCCTACTTCAGCAAAAGATCTTCAGACACACTGCATTCCTTCGTCCCTTCTCGGACTACACTAATCCAGACACCTTGTATATTGTACTTCTATCCTTGTGGGCTGCCTGCTTACACTCTTGCCCACTTCCTGCCCCCAAATGCACTTTCTTTAGACTTATAGTGATCTTTAAAAAAAAATCTATCATATCATATCACTGCCCTGCTTCTCAAATCACCTAAGAAAATTTCAACTTCTTAGCATGGACTATACACTCCAACTCAATCTGGCCCTCACCTACCTCCCTGAGTTTTCTTTATACATCATTTTGTCCAGTGTTCCTAACAATCCTCTGAAGTAAAAATTGCAATTAGTTTATAGATGAGGTTCAGGAGATTCAGAGAAGTTAAACAATTCGCCTAAAGTCACACAGCTAGAGTGATGGAGCCAGAATTTTACACCCATTTCTGTTAAAGTCTATGCTCGTTCTTCTTGACTTTCTAGCTCTTGTTAACAATATTCAAAAACAGAAACACAGAAGAGAGTCCCCAAATTCCTTATTAATGTATTTCCAAAGGTCAGACTTAAGTTGACTTGAGGAGACCAGAAGGGATGCATGTAGAAGCACATCTGGAATAAAAAAGCCAAAAGATAAGAAAGAAAAAGAGGGCTGGGACTATAGCTCAGTGGTGCAGTGTGAGGTCCTGAGTTCAATTTCCAGTACCAAAAAAAAAAAAAAATTAAAAGAAAGAAAGAAAAAGAAAAATAAGGGAAGGAAGAGAAAAAACAATGAGGAAGATGAAACAACAGATGGAGATACTATGACTGACATTTAAAACAGAATTACAAAACACAGCTGTAATCCTCCCTCTGATGGCCAGAACTGTTACACTTCCAATGCCAGAGGGCTGGGCCAACAGTGATTTTTCTCCCTCCCCAGAAGTTGCAGTTCCTAGTTACCTAGTAACTGTCCACTTAGTGGACAAAGTGAGCCAGCTGGTCACATGGTAAGGGATCATCAAAGGCACTTTCCGACTAAGATGACCTAGATGTACGGCACAGAGTTTCCTTCCCTCCAAGGGCAAAACAGAAAGCCCTTCTTTCCAGTCACCCTGTGTTCTATCCCCCGAGTTTTCTTGTCCTGAAATGTACATTTATGTAACTAGATTTCCAGGACTCCTTGCCTTTTCACAAATATAAAGTACTAACATGAGTTTTCTCAGACATCTCCAATCGTTTTATATTGTTAGTTTAAACTCAAACAGAACAATAAAATGTAGCAGTTTTTCCCAATAAAGATCTCTACCTAAGGAGCTGCTGATACTGATGAATAGTGAAACTTTTCTGTCTTCCTTTTCTAACATCTGGAATCAAGTAGTAAAACTTGGTAAGTAACAATACTCCTAATTTTCATGGCCTACAATTATTTTCTCAATTTCTGGATAACTTGTAAAAATCTTTATCATTAATGATGTATAAAACTACTAACTTGTAAAAGTCCTCTAGGAAGAAGTACTGTACCTTTTAAAAAAATGCTTCATAAGAAATCGCCTGTAACTAAAGGGCCTGCATGAGGGGCAAGAGCTAAATCTGATTCACTCAACAAGGATGGACTGTAAATCCACCCACCATATGTGCTCTACATCCTATATAAATACATAAATGACTAGAATACCTGGCAGAATATGTCAAGGTTCATGTATGAGGTACCTCATGTAAGTTAGATCATGGTACCAACTGCCATTTGCCTGGCTAATATACAATCTCCACTTTTCACTGTTAACTGAACTCAATTTTATTCCTGGGTGCAATGTACCTAACCAAAAGGCAACATTTTCCTGTTAGTAAGATGTAAGAAGAAACCATCTTATGAAGCTGCCAGGAAAACTCCATAAAGGGAGACAACGTAGCTGGGAGATGTTCTCGTTTGCACTTGCCTTTCTTCCTTTTCTTTCCTATCTAGAACTTGGATATGATGGTTGGAATTTCAACAATCCTACTAAGCCATTGTACCACTGAGGCTGGAAGCCATGTTCTGAGGGTGGTGGAAGAGAAAGAGACAAGGATCTTAGACCTTTAATGACTATGGAGACACCATACCAGCCCTAAGCCACTTCTGTGTGAGAGTGTGATAAACCTCTACCTTTTAAAATTCTTATTTTTAATTTCTGTTACTTGTGATTCAACTTAGTCTGAAAGAGTAATGGCACAGTGCCATCACTAGAAAAGGAGTAAGAGACAGAGAGGCTGATGATTTGGCTTTTCTGGAGTTGCAGGGCTGTTGAGAATACCTAGGAACAACCAGAGAGGGAACCCTGAGGTGTGGTCAGGTCTCCTGCCCTAAAAGACTCCAACTTCTGCTCATCAGTTCCCAGCCACACCAGCCTTGTACCTCCTTTCCCTGCCTCTGCTGGATCCTCCTTCCCACTCTTCGGTGACAGATGCCTGACAGCACATGAGTGAACCTATGCAGAGAAAATATTTCTTTTTTCTTCCCTCCCATCATCCTCACTGCAGCCTTGCCAGGACCTGGGCACAGACATAGGTGAGGACTTAGGAAGAACTATTATGAGTGTGTTGAGAATTTGGGATATGGAAGGCAAGTTTTTTTCTTCCCTAATTTTTTAGGACTAAAGGATGCCAAGAAAAAGTTACGATCCTACATAAACACAAATCAGAGTATTGGGCCAGGAAACCCAGAGCAGTATTTCCTGTTGGAGTCAGCAGATGTGACAAAAACAGCTGAGATCAAGGGGCCAACATAGCATGACCACACCACTGGGAGTCAAGGATGGGCACAAGGAAGAACTCCCTCGGGGAACGCCAAGTCAGGGCTGAAAGAGGACAGCTGTCATTGTCCTTGCAAATCCATTCCAATGCAGACTGGCCTTGATGCTTTCCCCCAAAAGCATCAAGGAATTCCATATCTCTCTGAGGACGCAGGCCCTCTTAAAGGAAGCAGTGTCCCTTCCACTTACAGCACACTAGCTCGTAAGTCATGTAATTCCTTATGAAATGAGCTCATCCAAAATTTCCCAGCAAGGAACTAAAATTTAGCAACACTAAGTAGTACACTTAAAAGTTCCAAAATCACACTCCCCGCCTCCACAAGAACTGTAAGTTTTTAAAGTACAAAAGTAACAGGAGTTCGAGAGCCTTTGCCAATAGAACATTTCGACCACCTCTTAGCTGTAGCTCCCCCCTCCCAAAAACCTCATCCTAGAACTAAAAATATCAACTTTATTAAATATATTTTAACTTACTAGACACCATATTTGGGATTGAGATTAAATTGCCAGAATTCTTTAAAACATTATTTTTAAAAGTAATGATCAAGGGGAAAAGAATCTCAGATTTTTCCAGTTCAATGTAAAGATGACAGCACAAGATAGTGCAGAAACCCTTCAGGAAAAAAGCCCTAGAAGTAGACTATTTAGGGACCTATTTATACTCCCAGTGAACTCAAGACTAAATAAAAATGTGGTTGTGTTTCCACAAATCTACTTAGAGTCCCATGTTCTGTACACTTAGCCATCTTTCAAAGGGAAAATTTATAAAGTGTCACAGCAGATGTGAAAATAGAAGGGTTTGTTAATTGTTGTTCCTCTTATATCACAGCCTAATTAAAAACAAACTGAAAAGCAATAATGCAGGAAAAGCTATTCATGGTATGGGCTGGAGTGAGCCTTGTTACTCTGAAATTAAATAAATCATTAAAAAGGACTGGATCTTCCCAGCCACTATTCTCTCCCCTCCTTTATGCCTTTAAAGAACAATTTAGAAATGCAATGGAAGATGGCTGGAAAAACCCATTTGGATGATACACCCAAAGCAGAAATAGCTGATCTCTGGGCTTTACGTAGTCACATTTGATGGGCCTCCCAAGGGCCCATGTCTGTCTTTTGCCACTGAAGGGTCTATAGCTCTCCCAGCTGTCAGTCTCAAGGGTATGAACACCACCCTTGGCTCAGATGAGGCCAAAAGCAAGATCGGAGTTTTGTAATTATAGTCACTCAATGTCCAGCTAGATTCCTTTTTTTTTTTGTGTGTGTGTGGCACTGGGGATCGAACTCACAGCCTCGCGCCTGCCAGACAGGCACTTAAGCTGCTGAGCCAAACCCTCAGCCCTAGTTTTTTGTTTTGTTTTTTTGTTTGTTTGTTTGTTTGTTTGTTTGTTTGAGGCAGGGTCACACTATGTAGCTCAGGCCAGCCTTGCTCTCGCGTTGTAGCCCAAGCTGGCCTCGAACTCACAACGCTCCGCCTACCTCAGCCTCCCGAGTGCTGGGATTAAAGGCGTGCGCCACCATGCCCAGCTTAGATTCCTTTTATACTTAGAAAAACTGAAGCAATGAACAGAGGCTCAAGGCATTCCCTCCCACAAGAAAGCCACACAGTATGTTCATCTCATCCACAGTCAAGTGTCCTGAGCAGCACCACAGGAAGAAACTGACTTTTGTGGATGTGGCCATCACCTCTCTTCTTTTCCCACTCTACTGACCACCTACAGAGGAGCAAAGCCCAGGGACTGGACAACCCCAGAACGTGCTTCAGAGGGGCAGGGCTGGCCCATGCCTGGTCACAGGAATAGTGGCCAGGGCACACTCAATGGACTGTGACTCTCACAGTGTTCCCGCATGTTCTAAGGAGTCTTCCCCTTAGTGTCTTCCTACATTGGCCTCTGCTCCTAGGCACGATGTCTCCTGACCCCCTCACAGGAGTATAACTGAAATCTCTCATGACACAATGAAGATCTCAGCGCTTAGGTATAAATGCTTCATCAAAAGCCTGGTTTCTTCGTATTAATGGGAAAAAATCAGGACACCGTACTGACAGCACATATGTAGGAAGGTTGAGTCTCCTACTACAAAACATGAAAAAGTTACCCCGGACTGAGGCCAAATGCATCTACTTCTTCCCCTGCTTTCCCAGCCCTCTGTGCCCACTGCAGAAGGGCTCTGACACATTTTCTCATCACCAGCTGTGTCCTTCTACAGGATGGGGTCCTTGAGGATAAGAAGAGAAGCTTCTTTAGCTCCATATCCCTGGAGATCAGTAGCATCCAGGGCAAGTGCTCCCATATACAACGGCGGAATTTTTTTTCTTTCTTTTTTGAGACTGGGTCTCACTATGTAGTTCATACTGGTCTTGAAATTACAATGTAGTCCAGGGTGGCTCTGAACTTGTGATGATCCTGCTACCTCAACCTCACAAGCACAATGGCAGAATTGAAGCCACTTGAGCCCCATTAGCTCAGGACCCAGCAGAAAGCTTTCTGTGAAGCACAGTTGACCCCTTTCATCATTTTGAAGAAACACTGGTTCCAGAAGATGACTTTGACTTGACTCCTGGTTCTGTTTCTTGAGACAAATGGTTTAAGTTTAGCCCTCTCAAAACTCAATGATGAAGCCAGGTGTAATAAATGGCACACCCTTGTAATCAGAGTTACTTGGGAGGCTGAGGCAAGAGTATTCCAAATTCAAGTTCTGCTTGGGCAATTTATCAAGATCCTGTCTCAATAAAATTTTAAAACAGGGCTGGGGATGTAGCCCAGTGTTGAAATACTTGTCAGACATGTGCAATGCCCTGGGTTTGATGTCCAGTACTACAAAACCAAAAACAAACAAATACACCTCAAACTATACACCTTGACCTATCATCATCATAACAATACATCCCTTGGATTTTAACAACTTGTCTTCACAGTGATCAAAGCTCTTCGCAAACAGCCCAATTTTGGGCAAGCAGACATGCAAGGGGTGTGATTATCTACAGGCCATGCAGCCCTCTGTCACTCGGGTGTCTCTCTGTCTCTATCTGTTTCTTCCCACCCTTGCCCCCACCAAGGACACTCAGAGTAAAAGGCAGAGCACAGATTCCTGGGTCCAACAAACGGGACTTGCATTCTACACCTCACTGTTTTCTGCTTATGAAATGTTGGGCAAAGTCACTTTCTCCTCTGGGATTCAGTTTCCCCACTGAAATATGACAGGACAAACTTCACAAGGCTGTGGCAAGGATTAGCAGAGACAACTTTGACAAAGAGCTTAAATAGTGTCTGAGTATAGTGAGCACTATATAAATACTAGCTATCATGGCTATCGTTATTGATACTTTTACAACTTTTACCACCTTTATTTTCCCCTAAATAGGAGACAGAAGAGAAAGTTAAACTAAGTAGTACCCTAAATAAAAGTCCAAGGAGAATGGGCCTAGTGGAATATGTTGTCACACCCCGCTGACTCGGGCCAGCTAGTAACTGGGGGCCGCTCTTCCTCATGGTGCTCTCAGCCACTTCCATGGGAGCAACAGGACAATCTAAGAATCTGCTATGCCAAACGGGTACATTAGGATGTATCACAAAAGAGGCATGGGGTGCAGGCACCCTGAGGTAACAAGAAGTTTGTGGCTACCTAGACTTCCTTACCACCAAGATTTTTGCCAGGAGACACCTTTTTTTTTTTTTATTGCCAGACATCAAACTGCAAACTTGTATATCTATTCTATCTCCTCTCTACCAGCCTCAATTCAAAGATCATCTCAGGAGAACTACCTCAAAGGAAATGTATGCAGTGCATAGATTAACAAGACCCTTAGAGACAATTCCAGGGTGGGGCCTTCTGGAAGGTTTGAGAGTATGCTCCTACTTTGGGGTCTGGGCCAAGTGGCTCAGATCCTGCTGAGGCCCCACTGCTGATATGGACCAGCTCTCCCAACATGGCTTGAGACCTGTGCTACCCAGAAGAGTAAAGCTCACCCCATGGCTGCAGTGTGTGTGCCCTTGAGAGGTTCACAGTTAATATTTCCCAGTCTGATGGGAAATGGCAAGGAATTTTCCAAAGGTTCAATAAGAAATCCCAGTCTGATGGGAAATGGCAAGGAATTTTCCAAAGGTTCAATAAGAAATCAACCATGGGACACAACTCAGGAAGTTTAGGAAAAGGTAACCACATCCCAGTGGGAGTTCAACAGCTGTACAGTTTACTGGTTAAACCCATAAGTTTTAATTTCATATTGGATCTTAATGCTACAATCTTTGGCTGCAAGACCTGAATGAATATGGAATAACAGGAAAGAATAATAGGAAAAAAATTCAGCAAAGGTGACTCCTGGGACTGATAACTTTGTTACACCACACTTGATCCTAACCCAAAGGTCAAAAAGCAATAGGATTTTACTCTTCACTTAACCTGGAGCTTCTCCAACCATTATTTAAAGTTAGATATTCTGAGGACATAAAGATGATTCAAAAATAAAAGAGAGCTTATTCTGTTAGGGAGTGGCAAGTGAAAAGGAAATACACTATTAACAGTCTTACAAGGAATACCTACCCTATAAAAAATACCAAGACCAAAAATAAACTTCACATCAATGTAAAATAAACTTTTACAACCCATCTTCTCAGAGTGCTAATTTTTTTCCCATCTGACTTAAATATAAGCAAGATGAGACACTGACATGAACTTCTCACATTTTAGATAATAAGAGGTACCTTGTGGGGTCCACACTAGATATAAATAAACTTTAAATAGTTCAGAGCACGGTCAAATTTTCAACAGGATAAGAATACACTATGGAGTCCTGGACTGCCCATGGGAAGTGATCATCAGAAGCACCATTAGATCATGTGCTCTGCTCACTCTGCTTGGCTCAAAAACAGAGTATTTGTGAAATGAATGAATAACCCAGCACCCCATTCTCATTTATTGCTCCACCATGTAGATCCAAACTGACTTGACCCTCCACTGAGGATCCAAACCTAGGAACTCCCTAGGCCTCGAACACATAGCTTATACTCTCTTCTTCCAATGTAGCAATATATTTCCTTCCTTGAAGTCATTTACCTTCCTACAATTTGACCTTGACACCCTGCTCTGAGTGGCAAGATCTGCATGCCTTCTCCTTGAATTTGGGCAAATCTGAGGATATCTCAAACATCAAAGTGAGGCTGCATAACCTTGGAGCTAGAACACAAAGATGCCCTACATTTCAATCCTGCTGAGACTCTCGTTAGCAACCCAACTGCCATGTCTGAGGAAGCCTAGAACAGCCTATGTGTAGGGACCACACCCAGTTGAAGTTCCTGATCCTGGCAGACACAAAGTGAAGATAGACCTGGTGATTCCAGCCCTGGGGATGAACCTCTCCAGCTGAGGTCTCTAATGTCATGGAACACTGACAGGCCCAGCGTCCTTCTGTGGCTAGTCTAAATGACCCACAGAACCCACAAGCTAAATAAAATGGTTTGTTTCATACCAACAAGTTTTGTGGTGGTTTCTTTATAGATCAAGAGTAATGAGGACAGCATCTCTCAATAATGAGAATCACGTATTTGAATGAGAACCCAAAGTAACAAACCAGTCAAGCATTACACACTGGAAAGAAGGTGCCCCAGAGGCAAAGTTAAAATCCCACCTCCCTCATTAACCAAGGTAAAGCCTGGGGCAGTTACTTCTCTAAAGTCTTCATTGTACAAACTGTTAAAAAAGACTAACAGAATCTAATAAGACCATTGTAAGGTTTAAATTTGAAAGAAGTCTAGTGTGGGGCTAGGGCTTATAAGGTATATATCATCAACATCACATGTGAGGTCTTGCAAAATCATACATATCTTCATTTTAATATATGATTTATGATTCTATAATGCTTTAAAAACTTATTGGAAAATCAGAATGAGAAATGATGATAAAAGCAGTGATGGGTAAAAATTCCAATAAGGCTTAAAGAGTTTTGGAACTGTACCAATTTCTTTTACCTCCATTTGACTTTCTCTAGAATACCCACTGATGACATTGACAAAGCATGATCTTGGCAGGATGGAAAACTAAAAACTCTATTCCTAAAAGAATATATGCAGAAACATCATACTTCACAGGCCTTCTGACACCTCAAGGCTTGCAGTAATAACTACAATGCGCTGACTTCCTTCTGCAAGAGCTGCGGGGCAGATAGAAGGTCTGATTCAACTGTAGATTACCTTTTTTAGTCCTCACAGCAATCTTACTAAATAGGTTTTTCTTTTATCTCAATTTTACAGGTGAGGAAACTGAGGTACAGAGGAACCTCCACCAATGCCAGGGCTTATTCTTCTATTTTAACACATTCACAATGGGGCTGTAATTCATGTGTCTCTGGGTGGGGCAACTCTAAATTAAATTCAGTTGTTTCCACTGGCTTGAACCACCATTAGTGGTACATGCATGACCATCCCATCAGACAGACTGTACTACTTCCCAGAGGGTCCTTGATTAAAATAATGCAAAGAAAGGCACTGATTAGCAGACTAAATATCAACATATTACAGTTTCTCAAGGAAAACATTAAAATGGTATAAAAATTATAATACAGCTAATTTGTCATATAGCAGTTGTAAATGCATATTATATACATCAGCCATGGGGTACTTCTAAGAATTCCATGTTAAAATTTGGAGAATTATTAAAAAACTGTTCTCAAATAGAAAATTTTAATTTAATGAAATAAATTGATGATTATTATCATTTTTAATTGGTACGAATAATTAGTTAATATTTACATTTGGGCAATGATTATTCAAATTAAAGAGACTAGGTTTGGTTGATTTATAGATTTTTTTATTAATTTTATTAGCAGAAAGACTGATAAAAGTGATTATATTCATTTATACCATCAGTAGACAAGCTGTCTGATGGGACAGTCTTGTACGTACCCCTGGTGTGGCTCAAGTGGGCAAGAACACGTTAAATTACCAAACTGACATCTACAGCTTTTTCTCAGAAAAGGTGGGTCATATGTTTCTGCCTAGTGAGCCTCAGTTTCTTCAGTAGCTGGGAGACCGGATTAACAAGAGGCCCACTGCTCCTAGATATATTTTCAGCATGCACACCAACAGCCTCATTTGTGCCCTCACTTGGCTCACACTAAATTTAGGCTTTATATTTCTGTATACTTCCCATTGGTAGGTTCTCCTAAATTCTCATCCAGCACTACTTCTGAATTATTTTTTAATTACTCCCTGCATTCCATACTATTATCTCCCTCTTGCTTTAAAAAGGAAAAAGAATACAATAAGAACCTCTGTACCTATGGCAATGGAAGGAAGCTCTCAAAGTTTGCTCTGGCACAGTGTCATGGCAGCCAATCTTTAGTGAGCATTTGCTAGGTGCTCCACTGTTATGCCCCCTCCCACTCAATACACACAACCACCTTCACAAGGAGGTGCCATTTTCCATCCTGTTTTGCAAAGAAGAAACCAACACAAGTTTAAGTCATTTGCCCAAGGTCACACACAGGACAGCACAGATCTGGATCTGATGCAGGGCAGGGATCAGGAGACATGGGGAAAACCAGACTGACCCTGAGAAGTTACTGATGGAACTGGTGCAATGGCACCACCAAGAGCCAGATACTCCAGGACAGGGTTTTGAGTGCACCATCGCACCTATGACCTTCTGTGTGATGAGTTAATCATATGGCCAGTTAACCAGACTGTCCCCTCCTTAATCCTTGACACAGGGTCTAGGACCCCTAGAAACTCCTCCCACACACATTTGCTTATAGATCGGAAGTAAATTTTCCCCACTAATACAAAAAGTAACAATGAGAAAAAGTGATGTAGAGTTAACCTTTCATTTTGCTCTTTGGTCTTTCATATTACAATGACCATAAAGGGACCTGGGAAAGGTGGCATGGGCAAAGAGGAATAAAAATTATCAAGATGCAATATGCATATTATCAAATTCTCAAGCTGAATGTAAATATGTGACATAAACATACACATTAAAAAATAAAGTTTTTGGAGGAAGAAAAAAAGTACAAATGTTCCCAGTGGTCATCACCCTGGCCAACTACATACATACAGTCTCCTTCCTGATAACCTCACATGTTCCTTGATTGGACCTACAATGAATTACCACAATATAATTGATAGCTAATATCCAAGGGCAACAGAATGGAGACAGGAGCCTCTACCATACAGAAGTACCCCAAACCTATCTACTTCCAGAAATGCAATGCCTCTCCATGGTTCCAAAGAAACCTGCAAGACAACCTGGTCTCCAAATTCCTCTTTGCATTTCACAACATAATAATCTTCCACTACAATCCCCAAGTGTCCCACCCAGCCAAAATTTGATTTGTGAATCTTCTAGACACTCAACATTTAAGAATACCAACATCCAGAACAGCCCATAAGACTCAAACTATTCAGCCAAGCACTTAAGACCCAACATCCAATTGGGTCTTTATTGTACCCTTGAGAAGAAGGAGAGCCAGGACCAGGCATGGCCAAACCCAGGACAGAAAGAGTGAGGACCTGGGGCATCAAGGCATGGCAAAATCACTGACCAACCCCATCTCAAGGGAGCTAGTTTCTCACAGCGAGGAGATCTTTAGTTTAAAATCTCTCACTGCCATGACTCAATGACGGGCACTCTCAAAGCAGCTTCAGTAGAACCAACTTCTTTGGAGTTACAGGCTAAGTCTAATCCAGTTTCATATTCAACCATACTTTGCCCCCAGATCTACAGAACAAACAGAACAAAATTTCTCAATGTCTTCTATACAGCAAATACAAAGGCCATCCCAAAGAAAATTTGCATGTGCTGTTTCCACACCCAGGAATGTCTCCTCTTCTCTCAATTCTACCCTCAGCTGATTTGTTGTCAATTTAGCAGCTCTAACCTCACTTGTGTGATCCAACATCTCTCTCAAACTACTTAGACTAAAGCTCAGAAAAGCGATTACTCTGGCGGCTACATCAACATGGAATGTTACGTGATACATAGCCTAAATAAATAAAGCTAGTTGCAAACTATGACAAAGCAATTAAGATAATCATGGAATTTTTAAGGTGTAAGATACTCCGGGAGCATCTAATTCAAGCCCCACTCAGTGATGGGGACAGGAGTCCTATGGTTCAGGTTTGAATATTTTTGGGACAATAAACTTAGTACCTCATGAGACAGTCACTTTTAAGAGACAAGTTGGGTTAGCAACAAGCTACAGGTGATAAATATACAAAAATGGTCTAGTCTAGATGTTTTTCCTTTGTAACAGATTTTCTGAAAACTTAATAAATTCATTTTAGGAACTCCAGCACTTATCTCACCTGGTTTTGCCAAAGTCTTAAGCTGAAAACTCTTTAAAAAGGTTATTCAGTGGTAAAATGCATGCCTAGCACACACAAGGCCCTGGGTTCCATCCCAGTATCAATCAATCAATGAATAAATACAAATTATTATTTCTTTATTATAAGTGGTAAAAAACTGTCCAAAGTTAAATTTGGCATGTTAAATGCAATTTGTTCCAAAATTTATTTGAACAAAGAACTTTACTTTGGTTTTTGACATAACACTTGTTACTATCCTTTAAAAAATGCTGGTATAAATAATAATATTCTTTATGTTGTCAGGTGTTTAAAACAGGGACCTAAGTCTCATCAAAGACTGATCAAAGAAAATAACAGCTGGTGTACTGCTAATGCCACGCAGGATAACAAAACCCCAGTTAGTGACAGAAAAGGTATGTGCCAAGCCTAGTATCTGCTGCCTACAAGGCAGGACTTCAGTTGGGTATGCTGAAGTTAGAGAACAGCACCAGTGACCAAAGCCAACATCCAAAGGAGTATCAATGCCTATAAACTTGATTCAGCAAAAAGTTAAAGCTGGGAACTTGCCTTCCAGAAACGCCATTCTGGTGCCCAAAGATGCTGCATGCAGCATTACTGCAATGGGAAAATGAGAAAGAATTTAAACATTCAATGGGGGATGGGTGGGGCAGTGGGGTGAGAACCCCCATAGATCAGAGTGAAGCCAAGTGGAGGCTGAATCCTATACATGCCACAGTCCCCTAGGAAAGGCTGGTTAAGAATGAATGCATTGCTTTAGCCCAAGATTTTGTTATGACAACCCCAAATTCATGGGGCCAAAGGGGATTGTTAGCTGCCCTGTCTGACACCAACTTCAAAATTTAGGAGATCTGAGGTGACAGTGTTCCAAGATACCCAATAGATTACATAATCTGTCAGGTATTAGTCTACCCATGATGACAATCAAACAGTATTTTTTCACAACTGTTTAAGAATATTTTGAACAAGGGGTATGGGGCAGAGGTTGTAAGCTGAGTAGGAGAGCACTCAGCATATATGAGGCCCTTAGTTCAATCCTCATAGATGAGAAAGAAGAGGAAGGAGGAGGAAGGGGAGGGAGATGGAAAAAGAAAAAAAAAAGTGTCTTGGACAATGAACAAAAGTTAACACAAAATGGATCGCTGACTTAATATAATAGCTAATATTGTAAGACATCTAGTGAAATATCTTGGGCATATGTTTATCTTGGATATAATCCAGCATCTTCAAACTTTCAGTGAACATTTATTGGGCAATTAGTCAACGTCAATTACTCTGCTCGTTGCTGGGTATATGAAGACAAATGAAACAGTCCCTAGTACCAGTCATCTTAAAATCTTTTGCAACTCTTTATTGCTTTACCATTATTAAAAATTATCCAGGCCACTTTGAATCCATGTATATTTCTAGTCAGCACTACCTTGGTTATAACCTAAGTTTGTAGGATTTTTGGCCCGTTAGTCAATCAGGTAAGGACATTATCTGCTACATGCTAACATTTCTCTAACAGGGCTGGTGGGAAAAGGGGTATTAAGCTAGGAGAATATTGGATGAAGAGGGAATAATATCATCAAATGCCATTTAAGAGTGTCCCATGAATAAACATCACTATTTAATCCAGACCAATGTGAACTGCTAGTGTTGCAGGACAATCAGGCAAGCGATAAGATTGTATCAACCAATTACAGGGAGGAAATAAGTTAAAACATCCATTTAACTTCTGTGTTCCACACATCTTCCCTACCACTGTTGGTGATGAGAAGCAGAATTAGTTGGTTTGAATTTCTTCTGCTTTATTTCCCTTGACCTTTCTCACAGAGAGGTGAGAAAACTGTCTAAAAGATCAACCAGAGAGGAAAAGGGGAATAAAATAACAAATATGGATAAAAAGGAAAAACAAACTGCAGAACCAAAGGAACTCATGATGCTGACCCTGGGGGAAATAGGAAGTGGGGGGCGGGGACAAATAGGCTAGGCAGAAATACCCCAGGAGGGAATGGTATGATTACATAGAGGTGGGTTCTGGGTCAGCAAAAAGAAGAGATTTTGAGTTATCTGACTTATACAGTGTTGGATGAGCTGCCAGACACGGTGGAGTCTTCCCACAACCAGATGAACAAAGCTAAGTGATATCAGTCATGGGCATATCCCCATTTACAGATGCCTGCTTGAGAATAGGAGAAATCCCACCAGTGGAACAGCTGTAGAAAACTGGTTGAGGAAAGGAAAGCAATGCTGCATTTCCCAGGCATTCCACACAGGTGGAGGGCTTATTTGTGGCACACAGGAAATGCGTATGCCCTGATACCAACACAGGAAGCACTCAACCAGCAATACACTCACTTCCTTCATCCTTCCTTGCACTCTCCAAAATCTTGAGGAAGCATTAACAGAGCTGACAAAGGAGTTCCTGGAAGATATACACTTGAGCCCTTAATTCACCCAGCCCCAGAACTCTCCAGTCCCTGACTTAGGTAAACATTCACTCAGACCCATCCTCTAAGGCATGAACCCAGGAGTACTGACAATATCATCAGAAGCCAAGCAGAAAGCATGATCTGCACAGGGTCACCAATAAACTGTACTAATCAATATACTGAAAGCAACAATTCTGACCTCCTTGACAGTTAGATGGCAACTATTGTGACCTCTTCCAGGCTAGCTGAAACACTGAAAAGATTTTTCTTACCCTCATCATCATGCTTAGGAAATGCGGGCTACAGAAACTTTGGCTGTAGGATTATACTTCCTAACCTCTGCACATGCAAAGAAATAATATCAAAATGTTTCTCAGAAATTGCTGATAGAAAGTACACATTTACTATTAGTTAACTCAGGAAATGTATCATCTGTCTATCTATCTTTTCTGGGCCTCCTTGCAACCATCCCCAGGTACCCCAAAGTGATGAGGAGGTTTGGCTCTGGATCTGTACTCCCTAATATGACAGCCATTATCCACATGTACAAGGTAAAATATGGCCAACACACACACCAAATTTCAAAGCCCTAATACAGAAGAAAATGTAAGTTGCATTAATAATTTTTGTATTAACTATAGGTGAGATATAATGGATTACGTAACATATATTTTTATGAGCTGAATTGTTTTCCAAGTTCTTATGTTGAAATCCTAACCTGCAATATCTAAGAATATGATTACATTTGGAAATGTAGTTTTTATAGGGCTGATTAAATAAAAATAAGGCTAGTAGGGTGGGGCCCTCGTCCAATTTCACTGGGGCCTTTATAAGAAGAGGAAATTTGGACATAGAGACATCAGGATGTGCCCTATATGCAAAGGAGAGACCAGAGGAGACACCATGAAGAGGTGACCACAGCAAGTCAAGGAGAAAAGTTTCAAAAAAAAACCCACTGTGTAGTGGTTAACTGATAGTCAACTTCAGTGGGAACGCCCAGCTGAACAGAGTCAGCATGGTTCTACGCATGCAAGACCCACTTTAAGGAGCATTGTTGTAGGAATGTCATAAAAAGGAGACAGGAGGAAAGAATTTCAGTTGATTTTTCTTGGAAGAGCTTCATTGCAACTGGTTTTCCTGAGGAGCTCTGGTCTTTGCTTCCTCCTTGGGCACCATCTCCTGGCTTTCAGCACAGATTCTTCAGCTTCCAGCACTGGCCCTTCAGCCTGCCAATACCAACTCTTTACCTCCTATCATCGACCCTTCAACCTCTTGGCACAGACTCCTCAGTCTTCCATCGCAATTCTTCAGCCTCCTGATGTAGACTCATATGGGACAGTCCTGTGGGCTCCAGGCCTTCCGCTGGACCCTTTGGATCTCTATTGTGTGAGTAGATTTTTGCACTCTTCTACATTTGACTCTGTGGGCAGCCACTGTAGGCCAATCTTATAAATCTGTGTGTCTTGGATTGAATCTGATTGTGAAGTCTTTTGAGGAGCTTTGCCCCAGCCCTGCAAGCTCTTGTAAGCACTAATACATACTGACACCTTGATCTTGGACATCCAGCCTCCAGAATTGTGTGCAAATAAATTGATTGAGCCACCTGATCTGTAGCCTCTGATATGGCAAACTAATACATGTATTATTAAAATTAATTTTACCTGCTTCTTTTAACTTTCAATTAGAAAATTCACAATTACATATGTGGTCTGAATCTTAATGGACAGTGCTGCTTCAGAGTCGCCCTGTGGGAACAGCACCTCGTCCTGCGTAAAAAGGAGGTGTTAGGACCTGGGTGTAGCTCTCCTTCCCAGGAATCAAGGTCTCGCTGCTTGCCATGATGGGCCACAGCAAGCCAGCAAGCTGCCCTTCTACACAGACAGTTGTGTGGTTTTATTAAAGGTAACACAGCCTTGAATCACTTTCTGAAACTGTTCAAGTTAGGCCCTCCTTACCTCTGAGGCAAGGTAAGTAAGGCACATGGGATGGAGAACACAGGATTTGCACAATCATCATCTGGTGGGTTGTTTTGCTTGTTTGTTTATTATGAAACAAAAAACAAGATCACAAAGGCTTACAAGAAGAAGCAAGGACACTTGCCTGGAAACTCTGACTCATTGGATTCACAGAATTCACTGCACATCTGCACTATCATCCAGTGTGCAGCGCTTAGCACCTCATATACAAGGTTTCCCTCATCCTCACACTGTGGGGCAGGGAGGTGTTAACATCCATGCCTGTCTTTTCCCTGTGTTACATTTATACCCAGTGGGAGACATTATATAGAAAGCAATTCCTTTGTAAATGATCCCAAAATGGTTACTCATATTGTCTTGTCTACCAAATTCTAAGCTCAGAAAAGTTTGATTGATTACAATAGGAAGACTAAAATTTCTCCTTTCAAGTCTAATTTGTTAACACTTTCCTTGTCCTTGCAAATCAACAGTAAGGAAGAGACAACACTTGAACCTGCTCATTTAATAAACATCTTTAGGGTCCCATGCCCAGGCATAGACCAGGATGACACTGTTGAATGTCATAAGCTTCCTTTCAAAAAGAACCGCAAATACAGGCAGGAAGAAGGTACTAAGACAGCTGAGGTCTGAGGAAACCGAGAGCCAGAAGGCCCACAGACCAGCTGCTGTAGGAGTAGGGAGGCAGAGAAGAACCAAGGATCAGGGCAGTAGGCAGTCATCCTGAGGGAGGAAATCTGGGAGCTGGCTCTGGAGAGGGAAGCAACCTCTGCCCACGTAGAGGTCCTGAAGGCAAGCGGTCTGGAAGGCAGAGGTGAGTGTGACCTGCCTGGTCACCATATTCAGAGCAGGCGCCCTAGCAGAGGGTGTGTCCTGGGGCACACACCACTGCAGGGCTCAGCACAGTGGTAGGCACAAAATGAGTGCTCAGTTAATGAATGGGCTGTTATCCAAACTGGAACACTGGGGTGGGGGTGGGGGCTATTAATGATTTTGCTGGGACCATGGGAGTAAAATGGGATCAATTCATCCTCACCTGCATAGAGGTCACTGGAGTGCTGGTGTGTACAGAAGCAAACAAAGAGCAGAGAAGACTGGGGTGGGCCAGGGAGAAAGACCTGGGAGGAAACCCAAACAGACCCATGTCTCAGATGCGAATGGGACACAACCTGCTTGAACAAGCCAACCCTCAAATGTCACAAAAGAGGGTGGTTCTTTCTTAAACTCTTGAGTCTAAAGATAGACAGGGAAGATCAAACAGGAGGACAGAACTTCTAGTCCCTGGGGTTGTTGCATTCTGGGATCACAGATCCACACTAGGCTTCCATTTGCCAGAACAGATGAGACAGTACAGTGAGGCACGGGAGCAGCTGTGACTCCCTTCTCCATGGACAGGAGAAAGAACCACAGCAAGAAGGCCCCCAGGCAGTGGATACCCTTCCCCATATGACTAGTGATAGGAGCACCATTGTTGCCTGAGTCACCATCAGGTTAAGGTTATATGATCTGTTCAAGGTCACAGAACTCTTTAGTTGCCAGAAGGGATTCAAACCCAAGGCTTTGCTGCTCACCAGCTATGAGATGCTGAGTAAATTAAATATCCTAAAGCTAGCTGGGCGTGGTGGCGCATGCCTATAATCCCAGCACTAAGGAGGCTGAGGCAGGAGGAGCGCTGTGAGTTCAAGGCCAGCTTGGGCTACAATGTGAGCACAAGGCTGGCCTGAGCTACACAGTGTGACCCTGCCTCAAAAAACCAGGGCTGGGAGTTTGGCTCAGTGACTTAAGTGCCTGTCTGACAGGCACAAGGTTGTGAGTTCAATCCCTGGTGAAAAAACATCCTAAAGCTCAGATTCCTGTATATAATTTTTTTTTTTTTTTTG
>RJWM01001091.1:128370-139433 GCA_004363535.1 Dasyprocta punctata | reverse complement strand
ATGCTCAATAAAAGCTAGCCAGTATTGTGTTGTTAAAACTCAGCTTCTTATTTATATAGCACTTAAGACATCTTAAAAAGGAAGCAACTTCCTGTCACCCTCTTTACATAAACTTCCTGGGATACATATGGAGGGACTATCCCTTGGACTCTCCTTTATTCCAATTCTTACCTGGGGCTGGGTTGTCTTATGAGACCTCCAAAGCCTCCTCCCGCTAGAAGCTCCTTGAAGGGGTAGGATTCCCCAGAGCAGGGGCTTCCATGGCTTTCTTTTACACAATACAACCTTTATGCCCTCCTAAACACATCTCTTACATTCTCATAAACAAAACACCAGGAAGTTGGTGCCACCATAACCTGCCATGGAAGAAAGTATGGAGGCCACCATTGTCCTGCAAATGCAGGAAGAACCCACAAAAGCTCTATCCTAGCTTCTCTTACTTCCTTTACACCAAGCAGATCAGTGCAAGGCAAGAAAAACAAAAACCACCTAAAATGTTCCACTTTGTAATACCCTATAGTTGATGAGCTTCTTAGTCATGAGGAGAAGAAACAGACTTCTAATGTGGTTGTGTCCAAAACCCTTCCATGAAGCTGAAATAGGTGTGCTAAGTTAGTTGTTCACTGAAAATGCTGTCTTTCAAGCAAGACACAGTGAGTGGAAAAGGAAATGTAGCCCACCCCACTGCTCCAGGGAGGGGCATGCCCTTCATGTACATGCACCAGCAGGAGCCAGCAAGCTGCTCAAAGTCACTGTGAAGTCTTTGTCTATTTACTAACTGGAAACATAGCTGTATGACCCTGGTGAGGGGCTCAAACCAGTATGGAGGAGCAACAAAGGCTTCTCCAAGGCCCACTCACTTCTCAAACCTAGACAAATGTTAGAGGTGGAAGCCAGCTCATGTCATTGCTCTGCCCAGATCCCTCACTTTGCTCTCATCTCATTCAGAAAAAAGGCACAGGCCTTCCCATGGCCTGTGAGACTGACACGATCTTCCCCATAACACATGGGGCCTCCCTTTCCCCTCAAGCATGCTAAGCATTCAGGCCCTGTCTGGACACTGCCTCCAGGAATACACTGTGTGACTCCTCTAACTCTTTCCAGTCTGCTCACATCTCACCTCCTCAGGAACCCTGAAGCCACTCCCACCCAACCCCAAGCTTGCACACCCAACCTGAGCCATCTCACTCCTCTTTCTTTCCTTCTTTTCATATCCCTCACCTTTTAACACTCCTTAATTTATTTCTTTGTTGTATTTATAGTCTGTCTCTCTCTACCAGGATTCAAGTTCCCAGTGGGCAAGGACCTTTGTCTGCTCATGTACATGTGCTGCCAAAGCAAGTGCCCTTGGTCTGCACATAGATGGAGCTGAAGTCACCAGTTTAAGTCACGGTAATGCTTACCACCTGAATAAGTGGATGATGGGTTTTGCTCAAAAGAAGCACGTCCTTGAGCAAAACCCAACATCAGTAACGTGGGGAACAGTAAGTAACTCTAGAAAGGTATGTTGAAGTAGTGGTTAAAATATGTTCTTAAATGATATAGGAGACAATGTCTTTAAACACACAGGGTGCAATTATTCTGTGATATTCTTGCAGAAAATTCATATTCTCAATCTAATCATAATGAAACAGAAACTCAAACATAAGAATCCTCTATAAAATAAAACATTCTCTTCAAAATATCAAGAGTAAGAAAGACCAAGTCCAGTAATTCATCCACACTAAAGGAACAGGACAACCAAATGCAATATAAGATCTGAGATGATCCTTTGCTACAACAGACATGAGGACAACTGGTAAAGTTTAAGTAAGTTCTGTAGATAAGCTAACAGTAATGTATCTTCTAATCTCCTGGCTTCAATAATTGTGCTATGTAAAAGACACCCTTGTTCTTCGGAAAAGCACCTGACACATTTAGGGGTGCTTTCCCTCAAGAGGTAAAAAGTATGAATAGAGAGTGACAAAGCAAATATGCTAAAAAGTTAGCACTTAGGCAATCTGGGAGAAGCAGTTATGGTATTTCCTTATGCTAGTCTGGTAACTTTTTGTAAGCTGGATATGTCAAAATAAAAATATTTTATATGAAACATGTGCGTATATACATACAAACACAGAGAGAGACAGAGGAGGGAGAGAAGACATTCATACAAACTATTTGCAAAATATTTGCTCAATCCCAAATTAATATTAGTCCAATATCTTCAGACTTTTTAACCCCTACTTACTTTGCTGCAGGCCAGTCAAGGCATACTGAGAAAATGATTCTCTTGATAAAGGGCCTAAAAGTACCCCTCCCAAAATGAGACAAAAAGAGTAAGTGGTCTTAACTCACTGACCAAAAGTAATTTTTCTTTAATCACATAGAGGACAACAAAATCTATATTTATATAAAATAAAAGATAATTTGCTGATCTAACCACTGATATGCTGGTCCTCTTTTCCCATATGATAAGGCTTCTGGGGCGGGCTTCCTCTCCTTTCAATGGGCCATCCACCACAGACTTAGCCACATGAGAAGGAAGTACAAGTTTGAAAGTCTGAGACGTTACAAATCTGCAGCAGATCTTATCTGATCCTAATCTTCTCTCAGACCCTTATTACAGTTTTTACCCAGACACAGCCCAGCCTTCTAACCGATGCTTTCATTATGTTCTGTTTTAACACGGTACACAGTATAATGGAAAGCTGGCATTTTCTCAGTTTCTCTTATGATTCCCACCCAAAAACAGGACTTCCATTACCAGCCCTGCCATGAAGGTCACTCACTGCAGCTTCTGCAACCAGCCCGGGTACATGGGGACAGCCCGGATGCCCAGCAAGGTAGCCATGATCCTGCCTGTGTAAGAATATATGAGGGCTGAGTGCACTCAGCTAATCCATCTCCATCCAGGGCCATCTTTGACCCTACAAGTGGGACATGTCTCAGGCACAAAAGCTCCACTTAGGAGAAGAAAGATAGCAAGGGCACCTTCCAAACCTGGAGTCTGTGCAACCAGGATGTGGGAGGTCTGGGTGAGGACCTCCACAGGTAGATTGACCAGCTGCCAAAAACTGTTATTCCTTGAGCTACACAGGACTCAGTAGGTCAAGAAATCCTAACAACTTGGAGATGAATGTCTCAGTAATGAATGGAGAAGGCAAGGGAAAGAATGATGGCAAAGAAACACTTAATCTGTCAGAAGACAAAAGAGATAAAATTCTTGAAGACAAAAGTGTAGGTAAAGACTTTCTGAATGAAACCTTGGTTGTATAAGAAACAATACCAGGAATAAAGAAATGGGATCACATTTAAAAAGCTTCTGCACAGCAAAGGAAACCAACAGAGTAAAGAGACAACCTACAAAATGGGAAAAACTTTCACCAGCTATACCTCAGACAGAGGAGTAGTATGCAGACTATATAAAGAACTAAAAAAATTAGATCCCCCCCAAGTATTAAGACCCAATTAAAAATATGGGCATCTAAAATGAATAGACACTTCTCTGATGAAGAAATACAAATGGCCAATAAATACATGAAAAAATGTTCAATATCTCTGGCCATTTGAGAAATGCAAATTAAAACATTACTGAGGCCTTCCCGCAAGCCAGGGTCTGCTATGGAGAATGGGAAGAGACTCAGCAAGAAGTTGGACCACACCTTCCTGTGAGCCAACACCTTCTACTCGCCTAAACAAGTGGTTGATTCAGAGGAACTCAGGGTGAGATAGCAACTGAGGTGAAAGGAGCAGCTTGATGCTTATATTGTTTGATTGACTTTGCAGGCCTTGGGCTGGTGGTGTGGGTATCTATTTGAAGGACGGCAGTGTACACTGTGGCAACTGTAGGGAATTTCCTTCTGCCTTGTTTTTGAAATCCAATGTTTTGTTCCATTTTACTGTTTTATTCCTGCATCTGATAACCTGAGCAACTATTGAAGATAACAATATGCAATATAACAACCACTGTTAAATTCCTATCATGGTGTTTTGAAAACCTATATAGCTATTTTGTTGTTGTTGTTGTTGTCATCATTTTGCTTTTGTTGTTTTTTAGGCTTGTTTAATTCTTGATTTTTCTGTTTTTTCTCTTTTCTCTTTAAAATAAAATTTTAAAAAAATAAAACAATACTGAGATTTCATCTCACTAACAGAAAGAATGGCTACCATCAGGAAATCAACTAAAAACAAATGCTGGTGAGGCTGTGGGGAGAAAGGAACCATTCTTCATTGTTGGTAGGAGTGTAGAGTGATACCACCACTATGGAAATCTTTAAGGAGACTCCCCAAAAAATTAAAAAACAGCCAGGTGTGGTGGTGCATGCCTGTAATCCCAGCACTTGGGGGGTTGAGACAGGAGGTTCACTGCAAGTTTGAGGCCAGCCTGGGCTACAGAATGAAGTGCATAGTAGGACCCTATCTCAAAAAGATCAAAAAACAAACAAACAAAAAAACAAAAACAGAAATTTCATTTGACTCTGCTATTTCTCTTCTAGGTATCTTCCCAAAAGAATTAAAGATACCATACCACAGTGATACATGCATTTCCATTTTTATAGCAGTACAATTCATAACAGCTAAATCTTGGAAACAGCCTACATGCTCATCAACAGATAAAAGGATTAAGAAAACACGGTATTTACACACAATGGAGTACTATACTGCCATATAGGATAAACTACAGTCATTTGTAGGAAAATGGATGCACCTTGGGAGCATAACGTAAAAGAAGTAAACCAGACACACAAGTTTAAATATCATATTGTTTCACTTGTATGAAAAACTTAATACATAAGGTACAAAATAAAAGATAGTAGGAAAAAGAGGAGAGAAAAAATATATTGTAATCCAGCACAATGTATCTTTGATTTAATAAAATGATGGCACAATTTAGGCTCACTGGTAGGCTATCTCTGATTGAAGCAATAGATAAGAAAGGGGTAAGATCAACCAGCCCTTAGGTCTTACTTGATCAAGTCACCAAACAGGAAGACCAATATGACTCAAAGTACAGTTATTCCACCCTGCACTAATCAGGACTGGATCAAAGTCAAGCCCACACAGTAAGGAAATCTCCAGACCTTAAACAGTCCTATGGGAGGTAATGTAAGCTGTTCAAAACTCCTGCCCTACTCCAAGCAAATAATCAAAAAATTAAATAAATAATCAGCAATGAATTACTACAGGGCTGGTGAACAGAATCTCAACATGATACATACAATGAGTGGTAAGGAATAAGATCTCAATACATTTAAATAAAAATCTTTTCTGCTATTTTAAATGGAAACTATTATACCACCAATAAATTCAGTCAAAACACAAAGCACTTTGGAACCAAATGTACAAAAATAAAAGTTGTAATCTGGTGATTAAACTGACCCCACAAATTTATTTTCATATTATTCATCAATTTGAAAAGCCACAGGAAACAAGGATAAAAGACTGATAATGAAACAGCTGCACGTAAGGCTTGACTTGAGAGATCCAACTAATTAATTAACAAACACAACAGAGACAGAGAACTGCAGCTTCCTGCAACTGGCTTGCAAGAGCCAATTGTTCAAATTTTCTGAAAGTCTGCAATCCATTAACAAAAGTTAAATTGAGTAAGATTACAATAAGTTTATCAAGATTAAGGTCATAAATACTCAAAACTCACAACTTTTTATTCTACTATCAGCTCTCTTCTTGAGGTCACAGAGATGAATTGGAAATATCATTCCACAATGTGCCATTGTGCATCCCTTCCTTTTTATTCTTTTTCATCATTTTTATTAGTACTGTACATGTTTGCAGTACATAATGTTTACATTCTTTGTGGGGAGTTGGCCTATGTTTATAACAAATCTTAATTACTTTTTGTTATCCCTTTCCTTCTCCTCCATCCCCCTCCCTTCATTCCATCTCCCTAAATGCCTATTTTATTTCATTTTGCTCTTTATTTATAGTTTGGATTTCTCATATAAGAGAAACCATGAAATATTTAAGCTTCTGCATTGATTTACTTCGCTTAACATTATGGTCTCAGTGTATATATCCTTTCCTAACTGAACATTTGGTGATGTCCCATTGGTAGTTTGAAATCGACTATGGTAAGAATATTTATACCAGGGAAACTGGCAAATGCTTCAAGTCAGGTCTCCACACCTAAGAGTATTAGCAGCACACCACTGCTTAGAACACAAACAACCAAAAGCTACCACTTTTGACAGCCACGTGCTCAACACATGCTGCTAGGACTCATTCTGGAGAAGCAGTAAAGCCTCTCGCTAGTTCTACAACCCTGAACAAGTAGTGATCTCCTATCCATGTAAAACGTTTAGAAGACTAAGTCTAGTCATAGCGCATCTACATGAACAGTGATACAGTGCAAGGGTTAAAAGACCAGACTTGCTTTTGTCATTTTTGGTCTGCTATTTATAAGCTTTAAAGTACTGGACAATTCCTTGACTCCTCTGTGCTTTGTCTCCTAAATAACAGAATGAGAAGACAGTAACTACTTCTTGTGTAGTAACTAGCAATCACTGAAATATGCTACATGGTTAGCTAGCATTAGTTGCTTCCATTATTATCATGGAATACTGTGTGAATACTTAAGGATCATTTTCCAAGGGAGGTTAATTACTAAATTCTTAATTCTAGTTTCTGCATTATCACTTTTCCCCAAATATGTTACATTATCTACTAACGAGGATCACAGAGATCTGCAGCTATTTCTAAAATTCAAATTTCTCCATAAAGAATAAAGATTTGCCAAAACTAAAAGTGAATAAGTATTCCATGAAATAATTAAAAATAGGAATGACTAAAAAGTGACTGCTTTGAAGTGAATCACCCTTATAATGTATACGTAAGTTCAAGGTTTGAAGTGAGGGCACTGTTGTAACCCTTTACAATCACATCTTAAACATAAAATCAAAACCAGTACGATAACACACTGAAAGGTTCTTGCCCTAGTATAAATTACCATACAATTATGGCGATGGTCTAACATGGCGGAAGCGCAAAGCGGGAACACTTAATCCCCACAACCACTCCCTCTTTCTTCCCCTTCGGCCCAAAATGTTACTTTCCCGTTTGCACTGAAGAAAATTCCAATCAGCTCCTCGCACGTCACCAATGCCTGCCCCATGCGCCACTTCTGATCAGAGGTCATATAACCCTCTGCCTTTCTGTGTCCCGTCGGAGGAGAAAGCCAAACCCCTGTGGGTGATGGGCTCCTCTCTGCGTCCTCAATAAATGGCCACTTTCTCTGTCCTTCTGCTTCTCTATTGCGCCAGAAAACTCTAACACACACAGTTTCATGTGTCCTTTCAAAGAACACTAGTGTTACAAAGGTATCAAGAGTATATAGAAAAAACGGTGTGAGGGAAAAAAAATGTGGTGTTTGTGATCACTTCACGTGAAAGTTTCACCCACAACAACTGGCAAACTTTACCTCGTGCAAAGTACAAATAAATGTATGATAAAACAACTATAGTGTGCTATCAGTTTTATTTATATCAACTCTATTCCAAAAAAGAATTTGAGGTGGCAAGGCTGTTCCATTCAAATCACTGTGCTTTCCTTAGCTAATCGCAATATCCCCTATAGCACTGTTCAAATGCAGAAGACTAAGAACCTTTTATTCCATCCAAGAAAGAAAGCAGTGGGTAAACAGTATTCTTGGGAGACATTAGATCCCATGTTAAATGTTCCCACGCCCCTTCCATTCTTGTTGGTCCCAGTTGCTTACCAGCGATGTGCAACACAGCTTCCCTGAGCAAGTGGCCAAGGCAACCCATACTCAGGGGAGTGACGCCCCAGCAAGGTCTCCAAAATCCAGCTTCCCCATCCCATCCCCTAGGGGAATCCATGTGACCAAAGCCTACCATGATGATGGTGACTTCTCAAACATCCCAGCTTTCTGTCTTCTCCTGCACTGGTTTACAGCACCCCTTACTGATTATCAGGCCATCTGTGCTACCTACAGGCCAGGAGAGCCTGCCAAGGCAGAGACCTAACTATACAAGCCAAGAAAAATTTCCTCAGCACAATTCCGCATGGTTGAGAGGCTTGTTACCTGACCTGCACATGTCCAAGCTACCTCAGGGACCTTCTGTGCTGCCCTCTGAGAAACTCTAATAAACTCCCTATCAGAACACTAAGGCCTGGGGCAGAGGAGAGGAGCTGACCACAGCAGGAGAGGACATCACTACTTCTTCTGCTCCAGTGGGGCTCTTCCCCTCTCTATAACAGATTTAAAATCTTCCAAAAAGGTATTTCGACCCACTCAAAAGAGAAGCAAACTGAGATTACTAGTCTACGAGCTCCAAGTACAGTTTAGAAATGCCATTTAGAAGACCCCAAATAGATTAAGTATGTCAAGAGATAACTTTTTGATCAGAATATCATGCAGATGTGCAAAAGAATAGGGAAATTCTACCTACATCAACATGGAAGAAACTCCAAGGCATATTTTTTAAACAAGTTTGACTGAAATACAATTTACATATAATAACACACACTAATTTTAAATGTACACTCCAAACAACTTTAGCAAATTTATTCAGTCATACAATCACTACCACAATCAGAATGTAGAATATTTTTATCACCACAGAAAGTCCGTTCATTCCTGTTTGAAGTCAATCATTGCTACCTTTCCCCTGATCAATTCCTGGCCTCCTGAAACCACAGATGTACTTTTTTAGATTGACAGGCTCCTGAACAACACATAAAAACTGGAATCTCAGCTGCTTCTGGGAGAGCAACAGCATAGCTAATGTGAATACTCTATCATTTTTAAAAATGTTTAAGGAAGCCTCTTACATCTCACATCTGCATCCCTTCTCACCAAACCTTACAACTTTTTTTAGCAATTCTTGAATTATCAAGATGACCCAGAGGTTGTGTGTATTATTTTCCAGATAAGGAAGGAAACTTTGATGTTCTTTCTCTTTCTCACATAGAGCTCTTACTCATTCCAACTTAATCTTCTTTCCTTATCTACTTTTTAAACAAGAAAAAGAGAAATCTTTAATTCCTCTAAAGCATTCAATGGATCCTGCCACTATGCACCTTCACAACTTACCACAGGACTAGAGCTAGGGGTCTCAGACATTTTTTTGCAGGATGTGAAGATGGAAATGGACCCAAACACCCAAGCAGAGCCCAAGATGTGATCCCTGAGGAGATTCAGTGGCCACACTGTCCTCCTGACCTTCATCAGGGCAGGAGAACACCTGCCCCCACAGGTAACATAGGCTGTAGCAATTTAAGAGTAAATCCCTTGAAAACCCCTTCAAGAACATAAAAAAGCAATACGATGAACATCTGCAGCTTCTCAAAAAAGTCAAAATGTCTGTATATTCCCTTGTCCGGTGTAGAGTGCTTTAAAAAAAAAAAAAACATTAATCACTATTATTGGCTCTTCTGACAGTGTCTGACGCATGGTTCTGCTCAACAAAGGTTTCCTGCAGGCCTCTGGAGGGTGTCGCTGAACCTCACAGGAGGGAATGACGTAAGGACCTCATACTCAGCTTCGCCTGGGCTTCCCCTCCAAGCCTGCGCCAGACTCAGAACTGACACTGTGGTTTCCTGAAGAGGCTGCTGTTTTGCCTTCTCCACGTGCTGTGCAGGATCTGAGGACACAGCGCAGTTGTCATATGGGTAAATACACATAAACCAGAAAATGACTGAGTCATGAGAAGACATTCATGTCTATTCCTCAGCATGTACCATCCATCCAAAACTTTCTTCTTGGCCTTCTCAAGTCCTCGCTTCCCAGAAGATGGTCCACAGAGAGGTGAGCAAGCTCCACTCCACATCAGAAGCACCCTGTGACCTTCAACTCCAGGTGAGTGAATTGGCCACTTCCACAAAGATCTGTTTGACAAGCATCTGTTCTGTGCCTACTACCCCAACACAGAAGTCAGGCAGCACAGAACCAGTTCTAAGATAGGAGGATAAAGATGGCTCCCCCTATGGCCTACACCAGTGGCTGACCCTAACCTGAGGTATAACCTGAGGACTGGTCAACCCTGATCTGAGGACTGGCTAGGATTTGAAGAACAGGCACACCCACAGGAGGTCAGACATAGCTGACCAACTCACAGCCTGGCCAAGGCTTCCCAGGAGTACAAAGGCATGGCTCCATAGCAGCACCCTCATATCTGAAGCAATTTCCCTTCAGCTCTTCTGACTGTATTGAGGAAAAGGTCCCACTGTGGTGCCACTATGTAGTTTCCCTTCTTAACGCAGAGGAAGAGCAGACTACTCCTGCCAGAGATGGGCCAAGGATGAAATACAGCTAGAATTCAGTGATGCTACTGGTCATTAACATGTTTATTTTCACAGTTCCTTTCTGATTGGGGCAGATAATTGATTTTCTGTTTACAGAAGGGCATAATGCTTTTGTTTCATTTTATTGGACTAAGACTAAAAGTTGGCTTATTCAAAGAGAAAACATGAAATAAAATAGGTAAGAGATTCATGCTTACAACCAAAACAATGCAGAAAGAATGCAAGTAGAAAGCGATTGTACGTGGATGTCTGATAGATTGAAGAGCCAGAAATGCTAGGGTGAACCCATGAATGAAGGTAGGGAAACATGAGAGTCAAGTTCAAGGAGCAAAGAGAACTGCTCAGGACAGGAGCCAGGGCACGTATAATGTCATAGTAGAAGATGAGGCTAGAAAGGCAAACTGATGCCAAGCCTGAGTGACAACCTTGAGGCCGAGGGCAGGTATCTGGGCTTTCACCTGCACCCATGGCAAAACCAGGTCTCCAGCCCACTTGACCATTCCCAAAACAGGACTGACCTGGGGGAGAAGCAGAAATAAGCTGGAGTACACAGAGAATCTAGAGAGAAGCCAAGGAAGCAACTACATCTGCTTCTGCACTGCTGACCACAGTCAGGCCTTGAGAAAGAGGATGCGGCTTATTACAAAATTCTGAACCTGTGGGAGACTCTAGCAGGGTGGTGAATGGAACGAAGCAGGATACAACACAGATAGCTTGGGAGGCAGGTGTTAGTCCAAGCAGGCCTCTGCAAGAGATAACTTACCACCATATATGGAGTGAAAACTTCTAGGGGAAAAAAA
>RJWM01001091.1:0-128270 GCA_004363535.1 Dasyprocta punctata | reverse complement strand
GAGACCATCTCGTGCTCTTCAGCCCTGACTCACAGCTCCCAGTCCCCTTCCCCCAGCCCTGCTGCTGGCCTCAGCTCCCACTCAAGCCACAGCTCACAGCTGTTTTCCCACAACCCAGTAAACCACAGGCCATTCTGTGCCCTCCTTAGCCAGCTGGGCAACACTGTAGACAGCTAACTAACTTGTCAACATTTGACCATGCTCATACTTGCTGCCATTCACCCAGGTCCTTAGCTATGGCCCTGATGATAACTAGCAGGAAAAACTTTCCTTGTGGCTGTAAGGCATTGGCCACTCTTCTAATCCATAATAGCAATATTATCCCTCCCTATGTTCCTCCCTTTCTTTTTTCCTCCCTCTCCTTCCTTCCTTTCTTTCTGTATTTTTCAGTGGTACTGGGAATTGAACCCAGGGTTTTCCCACTGAGCTACATCTCCAGCTTTTTTCTGTATTTTTATTTTGAGACAAGGTCTTGCTAAGCCACCAAGTTACTCAAGGCTGGGCATGAACTTGCAGTCCTCCTGCCTTGGGCTCCCAAAGTGCCAAGATCTCAGGTATGCGCCACCAGGCCAGGCTCTTAAACCATAAAGATCCTCAGAGTTATGCTTCTTCTGGGTGCAACCCACCACCCCCACCTCTTACATAAAGCTGACCAATAACTACATCCAATCACTCTAGGTCCCACACTTCTCTAAAACAGGCCTTCCTCCCTTCTCTTCCTCAATGTACAGGAGCCCTGTTCTCAACCTTAAACTCTTTTTGCTAACATCTTCATCTCTCTTCTGGGGGGCTAGGTTTTGACTGAGTGGAGAAAGGCCATTTGGGGTAGAAGAACATCACTGCAGTTGAATCTGGCAACAGGATGCCAAGTTAAGCATAAATTTCAGGTAAAAAACAAATTGTTCCTTTGGGACATACCGTAGTCCTCTCTTGTCCACTGGGAATTTATTTGTATTTCATGAATATGTGAAAACATAGTCACTACGAAACCTTATGTTTTTTCTTATACATATATATATATGGTAAGTTTTAATTTATAAATTAGGAACAGTCCAACAATATATTGCTGTAAAATTTACTTAAAGTGTATAATTTATGAAGTGTTTCTTGTTTGTTTGTTGGGGGTGGAGTTTTTGTTAGTTACTCGGTTTTCTAAAACAGGCTCTCACTAACTTTCAGGGTGGGCTCCAAATTGTGATGTTCCTGCCTCAGCCTCCCAGAATACTGGGTTCACCATCATACCAAGCTTGAAATGCTATTTTTGGAACTTTCCATTTCATACTTTAAGACCTCAGTTGACCTTGAATAACTGACTCCTCAAAAAGCAAAACCATGAGGAAAGGGGAACTACTGTACTTTAAAGAACATCATTCAATATTTATCTGAAATCCAAATTTAACTAGGGGTCCTATGGTTTCATTTGCTAAATCTAGCAACCCGAGGTGTCAGGAAGTAGCATGGCACCTCCTGGGCAGTCCTGCTTTACCCCAGTACCTCTCAGTGGCCCCCACGGGAACATCCCCACCTCATCCCGTACCTCCCCTTTGCTGCTCCCTGAGTGCAGTCTTAAAGCCCTGCAGGCTCTCTGTGCTCCATCTTGTGGTAGGGACTCAGGTAGCCAGGAACAAGGAAGTTGCAGAGAGTCCAAAGGGAAGCATGCTGGGGAAACAGATCTAGCACTAGGAAGCATAACAGGAGATGCCCTGTCCTGGGCAAGTGTGAAGATCCCACAGACAGTCACTCAAAGGCCTGGCAGCGCTTGTCCACGAGCCTGTCCTGGGTGGCCTCAAATCTCCCAGGGGCATCCCCACCACGAGCCACTGGAATTTAAGACCAACAGGGCAGGGGCTGGTGGGCTTAACGTGAGTGTGGACAGCTTTATAAATGGCCAACATCTCAAGCCCTAGGTCAGCTGGTCTGGGCAGGCCCCAGCACGAGTTCTGGCAGATGATAAAGCCCAGCCCCACTGAAAAGAATCTCAAGGGCATGGACACGCGGGCTCTGGGCCAGCCGAGTGCCACAGATGTAGGGCCATTTTCCTACATACGGCCCAGAAACAGCTGTTATTCCCCTGCTCAGGCGCCAAAAGTGCAGTAATGGAAAGATATTTCATTTCTAATCTACAGACTATATTTATTATTGGCTACAAATTCACTGGTTAACATTAGGTTAAACAAACAAAAGTGCCTTTTTTGTAAATAAAAAATAGAATATTGGCAATCATGCACAGCCCAACTAAGTAGTAATACTATTGAGTCCTTGCTATTTATGAGACTCCATGCAAGATCTTTTAAGCATAATCATCATGTAGTGTTTAATTCTTATGACCACTTTCAAGAAAGGTAATACTGTGTCCATTTTAGAGAATCACAGACTGAGACACAAAGATGCCACAGTGCTCATTCGGCTGGATACATACCAGGTCTCTGTGACTGTCAGATCCATCATTCTACCCACCATGTGGCCTGGGTCATGTGGTCCTTCCACCTCCTGGCCCTCTGGCCCTGCCAGCTGGTCAATGGTTGACCATTCCTGCAGCAGCAATGACTGCCAAGGACTCCCACTCTGCACAGAGGCCCCTCAGCAGCTAATCCCAGCATGGCCTCCTGAATTAGCAGTAAAGTGTGTGAAACAATTTCAAGAGGAAAAAAAAATTTGAAAATTTATTTCAAGTAAGAGGGGAAAGAGGCCTGCTGAAATAAAGTAATCAAGCAGGAAAATCTAGTCCAACCAGTTTTTATTTTTCTATTTTTTTTTCCAACCAGTTTTTAAATGCATTAACTCTGACTACAAGCTCATATGTAGTGCACCACTGAGAAAGAGATCAGGTACAGTGCAATCCAGCAACACTGCAGACCAGAGGCATGCACTTCTGAGGCTCTTCCCTTAGAAGACTACTGAGCCTCACAAAGAGGAAAGACTGAGAAACTTCTCAAAGAAACAAGTCAGTCAGGAAGCATCACTGGTGAACTAGTCCCTAGAAGGTGAGACCCACACAACAAGATAAATAAAAGTGTTGTCCGACCCCCACTTTAAAAGAAGAAGAGGAAATGTCTATTATCTTCTATTTAATATAGAATTTGAGAAGTCAGAACACATGTAATGCACAGTGTAAGTAGCTTCCACTAGTTCCAAATGAACATTTAGAGATATCAAGACTTTGAGGATAAAAGAGGAGACTGACCTTAACGTGGGCCACATAGTGATGACACAGTTCCTCCATGTGGGCCAGCTGCAGCTTATCTAAGACCTGACCAGCAGTCTCTCCCAGCAAAACAAAGTAGACCCTGGGCGACTGGCCCTTCTCCTTTTTGGCGACATCAGCCGTCAGAACATAATTCAGACCTGCAATAAATGAGGTCAAGATGTTAGCAAAGACACACACACAGTGGCGAGGCCACCTTTGCCCCCCACACAGGGTACCTAGCCCTCCATCCCAGAGGTCAGCAGCCCATGTCGATACCTCTTCAGATGGAGCACGCAGCCAGAGGCTCACAGGACTGAGAGAACCAGGACACCCCCTGCCTTTCCAAACACGCTCCGTGTGTTATCCCTCCTGGCTCTACCTGATTTAAACTCTGTGTGGTCATGAGGTATCAATGGAGCCACCAACATGTACATTAATGATCACTTGTACCAACACAGGATAGTATTCTGACAAACAAATGTCATGGCAAGCCAATATAATGTTCGAGAAGCTGACGTGATCAGGGTGCCACAGGGTATTGACTCCTATTGAGCACTGCTATGCATCCAACATAGGGCAGCAATCACTTCTGATAATTCTGCATCATCTTACAAATGCCAAGTCATGGTCCAGATTTACTAAGTACCAACAGTATACCAAGCACCACTGTAGGCACAAGGGGAAACGATGGGCAAACCTGAGCAAAAACTCACCTTCACAGAGCCTAACTGCCTGGCTCTCAGAAGCTGGACTAACTCCACACCTAGGGAGCTGTGCACCGTGATCAAATACTTTATGATGCCCACTTTTCCAACAATGGCCATGGTGACTAAAGTCCACTCTCAGAAAGCAAAACCCATTGACCACACCTGAATGTGTAATGCCAGGTGACAGAACTGATGAGACACTGTTTGGGACTTTAAAAATTGATGGTTCCAATATCAAATGCATACTGATAAACTCCAAAAGCTTCACCTCCATTCTTTCAGAGTTTGTAAGTAGACATATAACAATATGTTTTTGTTAGGTATATATGAATTGATAGAGTTAGTGGTATTGAGGATTGAACCTAGGACGGTCCTAGTGAGCTACATTTTCAGTCCTTTTTATTATGCTTTTAAATTTTGAGACAACATTGCCCTCAGTTGCCCAGCCTAGGCTCTAAGTTTCGATCCTCCTGCCTCAGAATGCACCACCACTGCACGAGCACCATGGACCCCAGAAGGAGAAAGAAATGGGCTTCTTGGGAGCCCGCCCAACCAGGCCTGAGTGCCTCCAACCAGGACACAAGTAAGACAGCCTTCCAGGGGCCTGCACAAGCACCATGGACCCCAGGAAGAGAAAATATGCACTACCACACCCCGCCCCCATATGTCTACCGCTGCGCAGGCTAAGAATCAAGGACAAAGCCCCCCCTCACCCCCCCCATAAAGCAACCTGCTCATTCGGCAATCTGGCTACATTGATAGCAACTAAGGTACATAAAACAACCAAATGCTAGTATTGTTCATTTTGTAGGCCTGGGGCTGGTAGCCTGAGCATCTCTTTGGAAGATGACAGTACGCAGAGTAGCAAAAATGGGGGACTCTCCTCGGCCTTGTCTTCGAGCCCCAATATTGTTATTGTTGTTTTGCTTTATTCTGATTAATTTTTTGGCCTTATTTTATACTCTGTTTTTATTGGTTTTAATGTGATTTTTGTTTTGTTTTATTTTGTTTTGGTTTGGTTTGATTTTACTATACCTGTTGGAAAGGTCAACTATTCTGAAAATAGCAAGATATACTATAGTACTTATTCTTTTCATAGTATCTTTCTTAGAAGTTCTGTACCAGTTCTACTGCTTTGTTTTGATTGACTTCATTCTGTTATGTTTTGTTGGATTTTACTATCTGTAAAATAATAAAAAAAAAATGCACTGCCACACCTGGCTTATATGTATGTGGCTTTAATATCCATAGATCTATTTCACTGCTGGGCCAGAAACCCTCTGTAAGCCTTATTTCTTAACTGTTTTGTGGATTTAGAGAACGTGGCATTTTTACAGTGAGAGAACAGGAACTTCTGTTTCTAAAATGACAAGATTGCTGTGCAAAAGGAAAAAGGAGGACCCTGTTCCCACTCATCTCCACACCCCTGCCCCTTTACGACCAACATGTTTGCACCAATTGAAGCAACCCCATGCCTTCTGGCATTTCACTATGTGAAGTCAGGCAGCAGAGATGACTCTGGCTTTCAGTGACCTCAAAGGGACCAAACCCTGGGGGTTGTCTGGACAGGGAGAGAGGAAAGTGATGTGGAATGGACAGCCTTCCTGTGATTGTGCCTGGACATCTTTCTGATGCTTCCCAGAGTTGCTGCCATACCAGGGCTCTTGCCAAATCGAGCCGGTGGATTCCTAACCAGGGACGGTAAATCTGCCCCGGCTTGTTTATTCCAGCAACAGCTGATTTCCAAGGCAAGGCTGGTTTACCAGGAAGGACGAGGGTCATGGATAATCACAGGAGATAGCATTACTCTGAAGAAGAAAAGAATATGGGAAAGCATATGGGAAAGTGCTTCAACAGAGAAAACACACATGTCCACAGAAGTGTTACACACCACCCCAGTTGGGCAGAAGTAGAGTGGACTTGCAGCTGTCAAAGCTTTCAGGCGATACTAGAAGCCATCTAACTCAAAACTTTCATTTTTAAGATGAGCAGACTGAGGTCCCAAAAGGGAAAAAACTTGCCCCAGGCCAGAAAGTCGCCCGCTACACAGCAGGGTGAAGAACTCCACCACTCTCTCCTATAGGGCCACACCTCTCACTCTGGGTCTTGGGTTTTTTTTGTTTTTGTTTTTTATACATTAACTGACCCAACACTCCTATTTTTTGTGTGTAAAAATAGCAGAATCAAACACATGCAGAGATCCATATGGCGCTCTGGCCAATTTACTTTCTATTGATCACAACTTCTATGAGCAACAGCCCAGGACTAACAAAGGTTACATTTAAATGAAGTGAGTTACCAGAGTCCTGGCAAGCAAGACCATCGCTGGAGATGCACCTTACTAGCAAACAAGCTAGAGGGCGCTAACTGGGTAAACTGATGCTGGAGTGGCAGCTGCTGGGCAGCCTCTCTGGGGAGGTCCCTGTCCAGCTCTCCTCCCAGGTGAGATAACCATAGCTGCTGCCCCTCAGAAATGGTGACAATGGAGGGAACAGCAGAACCAAGCTGTCTTGCCAGAGAGGATCTAGCTGAGCTTGGAGAAGATCTGGGTGGATAGGAACACAGGAAAACTAAGCTGATGGTATCAATCCTCTACTCACATCCTCTTGGTCTTTACCTTTTCTCTACTGCCACCACCTTCAGTCCATTTCCCAAGGAACTCATGCTCCCTCCCCTTGGGGTGGCACAGCTCTGAGGCACCTTCTGTACAGACTCCCAGGTTTCCCCAGCAGGTCTAAATTCCAGCAGTTCACAGTGGTAACTGCTCAGTAACACACTCTCTATCAGGCTGCCAGGATGGCTAATTTTATGTGTCAACTTGGCTGGGCCACAGTACCCAAGCACCAACCCAGGCATTATTATGAAGATACTTTTTAAAAGAGAACAACATTTAAATCAGTAGACTGAATAAAGCAGATTACTGTGAGTGGGCCTCATTCAATCATTTGAAGATCTTAAGGGGGAAAAGCCCTAAGGTTCCTTCCAAAAAGCAAGAAGTTTGCTTCTAGACTGCCTTCAGATTTGAGATGCAACTTCAACTCTTCCCTGGGTCTCCAGCCTACTGGCCTGCCCTGCAGCATTCGGGCTTTGAAAGGCCCTATAATCTCATGACTCAATTTCCTAAAATGAACCAATTCATATTCATTCATACTACCTCCAAACTTTCTGTTTCTCTGGAGACTAACAACTACTACAGCTGCCTACCGTTGCTATCTCCCTGCCTTCAAATTAAAACAGGGAAAGTCAGGAAAAGGGAATGAATTTAGCCTTCAATGTGTGCCTAGCATTGTGTGTGGACTTTATAAGCACCATCTTTAGCCCTCACAGTCCATCCACTGCAGAACCAATGACACAATACATCCCCCTTGAAATTCAAAGGAGAAAAATAGGTTCACAGAAGTTGAGCCAAGGATGAGGCAGTTGCTGTCTGCTGCAGGCAGGGTTTGTGCATGCCAGCACACTCACCTATCAAGTTTTTCTAAAGTGCTGAAATACACAATCACAGACAGATGAAATTATCCAATTCACTAAGGACAATCATTCTGGAAGCATTTCCTTTCTGGAATTGTCTACTTAGTGGTCCTTCCTGACCTAAAATTTATTCCGACATTTTAAATGACCCAAAAAGAAGTCAGTTCTGTATCAAACTGTCTCTTCGAAAAGAAAGCAAGATTTAAGACCACGCCCGAATGAGGAGCATCTCACAGCTGCCAGAGGTATGAAAATACAGATCATTCTGAAGCCCTGAGCTCCAGTGAAAGTTTTAAACAGCACCCACCCATGTCTCGAAGCAAGTTGGGAAGGAGCTCCTACAAAGCAGAGGACTTAACAGTGAAGCAGTCAATTGGCTTGCTTGGTTTTGTGTGTGGGGGGTGCCCTCAGGCTTGCCGAGTTGCTGCAGCTACCCCTAATGCAAGCCAGCCCAGTCATCCTCTGTCTGGGCAAAGGTGCTGGTTCTGATTAGGGCCTGCTCCAGCAGCACATTTCACATCTTCAGGTTTTCCCTTCTCACAGCTTGTGTCCATGCCATGTCGAATGATGTCATGTTGATGGAAAAGCTGATCAGCCCCAAGTAATGCGTTCAGCCGCCTCCTTTCCCTGCCCCCAGCTGGTTCCCAAGGGCCCCCCACACCAGCCTGGGCCAGGAGGGGACCAGCTGTCTTGCATCAACTCTGGCTCTAGCCTCTCCCAGTCAGTTCTGAATCATTCCTATTCTCCATCAGAACAAGATTTCAGCTGTGAAATTCTACTAGCAAATTCTCCTTCCAGAGTTACCCTGAGCTTCCCAGCAGAGGGGGAAAAAAGGATATTTCCACTTTACTAGCTTTCCTAACATTCTCACCGAGGAATGAGGTATCAATTACTTAGACTAGGTTACCCCTTTCCTTACATAACATGAATTTCTTTCATTATCCCGCCTTCATGCTTCTCAAAGGACCAAAAGGAGCTCACAGAATAAATGCTCTTGAGCAGAAATGCACTCTTAACAGCAGAAAAGGGACCTGGGGACAAGCTGCCTAGCTTCAACCCTATTTCTGCTATTGGTGTGGGTGACCTCAGTGCTGGCTCTCAGGAACTGGAGTCTGGAGGTAGGGTAGGCACCTTTTCTTGCTCACAGATTTGTCAGGCAGTTCAAAAGTCATGGAAACACAGGGCATTTGGTCAAACCTTTCTGGTTTTCATTTAGCACTCTGGGGAGAGTCCAGAGTTGCCAGTCTTATTCCTAACCCTCCAGAGAGGGGCACACAACTTTAGGCTTTAGTCTGGCCAGTAACCAGACATAAGCACAGCCCACAGGTAAGGGGAAAGCCACTGTATGCCAGAGGAGGCAGTGAGAGGCCCTCAGCAGCAACCCAGGTCAAGGATGCAGTGATTAATGATACTCTTCGGGATAGGTAGATCCTTATTTTAACTGCTTAAATATGTTATAAGCCCACTTTTAGGGAGCCCACTGTCGGAATGAGAAATCTGTCTGCATGCCAGCACTCAGCACACCACCAAGGGCCTCAGCACGTGTCTACAAGAGCAAGCCAGTGAGCCTGCCTCCCTCTAGAATGTGAGCTCTGTGCTCTGTGCCTGTGGGTAAGCAGACTGTCTGGCACTTTGTGAAACTTCATAACTATTTGTTGACCGAACAACCCAAAATAACATGAATTTGCCTCATTATCCCATCTCTATACTCCTCAAAAGACCAAAAGCAGCTCAAAAAATTTTCTCTGCATGCAAACAGTCTAGGAAAAATGCACCCCAAATGTTTCAGTGTCCCAAGTGACTAGACACTTGCTGCGCTGATTTAGAAAGCTGTTGTCACTCAGCTCCAAACCCACCTTTCTCTACTTTGCTGTGATACTGGGGCCATGTACCAGTCAGTCTCGATTGTCAACTGACTTTATTAAGAGATTCCTGAAAAGCTGATTGGGTTGTGAAAGCACTGATCTCATCTGTGGGTTAACCCATTAATGAGTTCACAGCTGAATGGGCTCTGAGGAGGTGGGGCCCAGTGGAAGGAAGTGGGTTATGCAGCCCATCTGGGAACTACATTTTGGCCCCGACCCCTTCCTCTTTGACTTCTCCCCTTGCTCTCTGCTTCCCAAATGTCATGAGCAGTTTTCTTCCACCATGCCCTCTGCCATGCGGCTTCTCCCTAGGAGCCAATCAACTATGGATTAATACCTGTGAAACCAGGAGTCAAAATAAACCTCTCTCTCTTAAACTGTAGGTGTTCGGTATTTTGCTCCATCAACAGGAAAGTTGATACAGGCTGGGACCCTGCACCTACCTCTTTTCTGTTTTGCAAATGGCTCCCTATGAGCCTTTGCAAATATAGAGAGCTCAGGAGAGACTCTGAGGCTGAAGGACAAGAGCTTCACTCCTTCCCAGCAACTTCCTATTCCTGTCCACTTAGCCAGCAGCACTTTTTCATAGCAGTTGGTCCCACCAGCAGTTAACTCCAATTTTTCATTTTCCTCCTCACTCCACAGGACCCTTTCTCTAGATGTACAGGTTCTAATAATCTCAAGTAATTGATTAACCCCAAGGATAACCTTGATCCCTGGGTCTCCAATCTAGGCCACCTGGAGGTTCATTAGAACACAGTTGCTGGTGCCCTGATCCTTCTTCCGTCTGGGTCTAGAGACCTGATTGTCCTATCCTGCACAACCACGAGGCTACTTGTGTGCTAGACACTAGGACACCCACCCACAGTCAGACTAAACAGTTCCTGACAAGCCACTTTTCCCTTCACCTCATTTCCCTAATAGTCATCCATTTTCTTCTCCCTAGACTCTCCATTACACTGCCAGTCCACTTTCTGGCAGGTTTTCTGCACTGCTCCCTCTTCACAAAGACTGAAATATAGTTGATTTTCCTATAAGCCATGGAAATTGACAGGAAAACATCAGAGATACAGTAGCCCAGTTGACACCTAAATTCTCTGGATATCATCCCTTCTAAACCTGATTTTTGGGAAGAGATTCCAGGGATTGAACCCCATGCCTCACGCATGCTAAGCACACAGCTACCAACAAGCTATACCCCAGCCCCAACCTGATTCCTAAATGTGGAAAAAATTTCCCTTCGAGTGTAAAGGAACATTAATTTCATCAATGAACCCATCTGGCAGATGAATGATAAGGAAGTAACTTACATGGCAGGTGCATACTCAGGCAGGACAGTCACCACCTAGCTTTGGATGTCAGGCAACTTGCTCACGCTGCCCACAAAGGGACATGACATCCAACAGCCCTTCTCTTTCATTACTTCAAGGTTCATGACTGAACTCAGACCTTCAACCTAATTCCTTCTAGTGGTCAGTGAAAGGCCAATTCCTGGCAGGGCCCCAGAAAAGGTCACTGGCTGGAAATCAAAACAGCCCACTGAATCTCTTCACTCAGCTCATGAACTCTCACATCAGCAAGTTCTACCACTTATCTCAAACTCTGAAACCACTCCTGCTCAGACGGTATCTCAGTTTATTCTCTGTCCCTATTTATCTTCATTTTTACAATAGTGATCAAGAGGCTGAAAGCTGTGCATACAGATTTAAAATGAAAACAGTAAGCTGGCAATGGTGGTGCATGCCTGCAATTCTAGCACTCTGGAAGGCTGAAGCAGGAAAATTACAAGTTCAAACACCATTTGTCAACTAAGTGACTTAGCAAGACTCTGTCTCAAAATTTAAAAAGGGTTAATAATGTAGCTCAGCATCATGATGCTGGGTTCAATCCCCAAAAAGATTAAAACAGTAGGCATTCTTTGTAACTCCCTTTAAAAGCTCCATGAGAGCAGGACTGATATTTCCAATACCTAGCACAGGAAGACACACAATATTTTTCAAATCGACACATGCAAACTATTAACCATTTGCTTTTTTAGTGCTCTGGAATAATTTATGTGCATCAAAATTAATACCCAGAGCCTGGATGTGTAGCTCAAGGGTGTACCACAATGGTAGACACATTTAGCATGGGAAAGTCCCTGGGTTTGATCCCTAGAACCATAATAAAAGGAGTATTTAATCATTCATAGAAAATGTTTGCCAGTGGATTCCAACTACAGCATAAGCTGAGTTATTTGGTAAAGACATATGAATCCCAGGACCATCAGAAACCCTTTTCCTTAAAACTGTGATGTCCTACATAATGAGGGAGGTGATGAGAAATACCTGTTGGAAAATATGGCCTTCCAAGTAAAAACAAAGCATCTATTAATCTGCACAATGCTCCCGATTCATGTCCTTCAAGTACTCATATACTATGAGTTCTAATCAACACTGACCCTATCTTCTTGTGGGGATTAATTCAGTCTCTGAGGGTGGGATAGATAGCAAGTAGGCTTCTGCCAGACAGACAGCAGGGTCAGTTACCACCTGCCAATTTTTAATTCTCTGAGCTCTCAAAGAAGAGCCCCCCTTTTTTGAAAATCCAAGCCTGTGAAAACTCTACATCCTGATCTCACAGTAAAACTCAAGGGAGAGCCTTTAAAATCTCATTGCTTCATTTTTCTAACTGTATGGAATATTCTGTCAGGACTGAGTTCCAGGCATGACATTTCCACCAATCCAACAACCCATCCTACTCATGGTCTAGGGAATTTCAGTTTGGTCTACATACATTTTGGGAAAGAGTGCTTAGGGTCCAACATTATCTAGAGTCCTAGAGTTCAAGGTGTGAGAAACTTGGCATATCGATGGGCAAGAAAGAGAAGCGGGGAAAAGTCAGAAGGAAGGGTGCCCAGCCCATGGACAGAGCCAGCTGGGATGCATGGTGAGAGGGAACTCCAACACATCCCCAGCTGTCCACCATCCTGCCATCCTACTCCAGCTAAGATGGGCATCTTGAGCCCTGACTCAGTGATTCATTACCAATTTCTCCTGGAACTTGTTTGCCATGGAACCTAAAGCAGACAGTAACATTCAGGCAGTTTACAGGCTGCTGTCCATCATGACACTGAGGCGCTGTGATGTTGATGGAGCCTGGGAGGAAGATGGAGACATCCATTGTAATGACCGGTCTGGCCCTGTAGGGTAAAAGCAGAACATGACTTAGTCACATTAAGGAGTGGCTCTTAAAATAAAAAAGAACTATACAGACAGGATAAATCCTAGGCCTTCAGTCAACACTTAAATAAAGTATGAAATAACCCAAGAGAAAAGGACTAATGTGCTCTATATGTACTTTTTCTGGTTTTAAAAGTAGCATATTGACCATGCAGGGCCCAGGAAGGGAGAAGCCAGATCGCCCCTCCTGTGAATCAGCAGAGGCTATGCTGGGTCTGAGATGAGCACATCAAAAAGAAGTCAGCTCGCCCTTCTGGTAAGCCGTACAGACCACACAGGACCCAGGGAGAGAGACACCAGATCGCCCCTCCCATGAGCCTACCGGTGTGTGAGCTGAGAATCAAGACACTCCCACACCCCCATAAGCAACCAGTTGGTTTGGAGGACACACTGAGTTGATAGCAACTGAGGTACAAAAACAACTAAATGCATGTACTGTTTGATTGCCTTTGCAGTCCTGGGGCCAGTAGTCTGAGTATCTATTAGGAGGATATCAGTATGCAATATGGCAAATGTGGGGGATTTCCTTCTCTCTTGTTTTTGAAATGCAATACTGTTCACACTGGGTTTTTTTTTTTTGTTCCAATTTATTGTTTTGTCTTATTCAATGTTCTGTTTTGATTGGTTTTATTCTTTTGGTTTTATTTGATTTTACTATGTCTGATGGAATGGACAACAATTGTAAAGATAACAAGATATACTACGGTGGCCATTGTTGACTTCCTATTATTCTGTTTCAAAGTTCTGTACCACTTTCCCTGCTTTGTTTTGATTGGCTCTATTCTGTTTTGCTTTGTTGGGTTTTATTCTCTTTTAAATAAACAAATAAATGTAGCACATTTCATAATAAATGAATGGTTAGCTTCCTAATGATAAAGGCAAGTTAGCTATTAAGAAGACATATCAAGTTAAAGCCATAAAGGAATTACCGGGTGCTGGGCAATTACTTAAAAATTTGCCAAATAAATTCTGATTTCAATTTTAAGGGGAGATATGAATGTATTTAGAAGTTAATATAACAGAAGCCACAATTCAAGAACCACATCACACTCATATATCCCCCAAAGCACTCACTGCCATTGTCAGTATGAATTGCACAATTCTCATCAAGGTAACCAAATGTCTACCTCATGTACCGCTATCAGTTCACAGCTGCTCACAACAAAGAACTTCAAGAGCAAAAGAAATCAACCTACCTGGCCTCAGGACCAAGTGAAACCTAACGAACACTCACACTCCTTTCACTGACATGGACCATCCCCCAGTTCCTGACGGATGGACAGCATCCAGGGATTCCCCTGGGGCAGTCAGAAAAAAATGGTGAGACTGAATCGCCCCATTCTGTGCTCATTGCAAACATCTGCTTCGGAAGATTTCGCCTAGGCTGCAGCTTAACCTTCTTCCCCCAGGCCTCACAAAGAGACCCTTTGACCTTCAAGGAGCCCCAGCTTTCATGGTTCCACTGCCAGGGGCGGCAAAACAAGATTAAAGAGCATTAGTGGCTTGAGAACAACAACCTCACTTATGTAAAATATTCTCTAAGAAGTGCAGAGGGTGACAGGACAGATGAGAAGTGACCACACCAAAAGAAAAAGGCATTAAGGAAAAGCTGGTGTGAAAAGGAAATGAAGAGACAATCAACATGGATTAGCTGAGGGGAAATCCACCCACTGCCACCACTTCTGGGACATGAGGGTCAACAGAGGGGCAGGTGTGACCAGGGCAGTGGAACTGTGCAATTGGCTACAGGGCAAAAGGAAGTCAAACAATGGTGCCTGAAAGAAAGCAACATCCTGGTCTCTCAGTTTTGGTCTTGATTGACCCTTAGAAGATCCTAGAAATAAGATAGTTTACTTTTGGTCAATGTGACTGGATAGATCTCAAAGGCACTGCATAAAGTCCCACTGACCTTCAACAGCCAGCTTGAGCGTCCTATCCCCCAGGAATCCTGAGGACCCCTGTCCCCTCTAACTCCAGCTCTGTAGCTGCACCTCTGCCTACCTCCCTACTAAGGAGAACAGTCATATTTCCAAGCCTGCCTGCAACCTTCCCCCACCATCACCCCTGCCCCTTGCACTCCACACCCAGGATCTGGAATCCCAGCAGTCTAGATGTGCAAGACGCTTGTTAAATAGGTGCAAAATTCACTGTAGCCAGGAGATTAAACCACAAGAGTGCCTGACCCTGAAGCCCTGGACCTGTCTGGTCCAAGAACAGAAGAAAAGTCTAAGACCCTCCAGTCCCAGGGCCTTTTCAGACAGCTCAGTGAGTCAGGTAAGCAAGAGGCACAAGTAAGCAGTCCACGTACAATGACCTTGACAAAGTTAGTCAAATTAGAATCCTTTGAAATGCCCAATGGGGGCCCTTACAGGTACATCTCCTTCCAATATCTGTCAGGTCAGTTCTCTCAAACATTTTGTTTGTTTGTTTTGTTTTATTTTTGGTACCGCGGATCAAACTCACCACCTCACACTTGTTAGGCAGGCACTTATGCTGCTGAGCTAAATCCTCAGCCCTCAAACCTTTTTGTTTCCAAGTATTGTTGGAGGAGGAAAAGCACAGAAATCTTTCACAGGCTTCTCTAATCACTTCCTTTGGCCTACAACGGCATGGCACCAGGTGCCTATCAACCTAATGCAGTACCTGCCCTCCTGACAAAACTTCCTGAGGACACAGTGGGGACAGCCCACATGCCTGGGGCAGCAGTTGGCCTCTCACAGTCCTGCTAATCAGTGTGCCAACCTCTCAGATGAAAGCAAAAGGGCCCTAAGGACAGCAGCAGAAGCACTTTCAACACTTAGAGGAAGCAGGTTGGTGGACTTCTTTTTCTGACAGTTGACAGCTCAGATCCTCACATTCCACTCCCAGGTGAGCAATGAGAGCAATCAGGGTATCCTTTGACATGTTGCTCAAATGTCCCTGGCCTTTTATAGGGCACAGATAGGTGGACAGACAGAGAGCCTACATCCTGTTGGCTACTAAACCAGCCCTGGAGTGCCTAACTCCAGGAAACTTATGTTTACACAATTTAAGTCGCTCTCGGTTGGGTTTTATTGTGGCTATAGCCCAAAGCAATCGTACCCACGTACCTCTGAGATAGTAAAATACAATGAATGCAGGACATATCTACATATACACACACAGGGCTAGGCTTCCCCTTTCTTGGTCTTTCCCCAAATCAGGGGCAACTCAAAAATCTGACTAAGTTATCCATCAGCCAGGCCTTTCCTGAGCCCCCTACTACACAGCTACAGTTTCCAGGCCTCCTTGTTTCCTGTCATCCAGTCACATCCCAGCAGTTCATCAGCCAACACAGCTGTAGATGGCTCACCTGCCTGGTCCTCCAACATGTTGGCTGACTCCTCGGCCTGTCCTCTCGTTTCCTCCCTGAGGTCCACTGCTGAGCACTGAAACCTCCTCTGCTCTCCCTGGTCCCTGCCCTCCTGGAATAGACTGGAGGTAGTCATCCTCAGCTTGACCCACCCCTATATCCCATATTGAATCTCACCTGACTCTTCCTACATTGGGACCCCTCCCTGCCCAACCTGTGTGCTAGATTCCATCCTCCAACAGCAGCAGCCTCCCTCTCCTCCCTCTTGTCTCCTAACCTCTCCAGGACCCAAGGGAAGAATAGGGCCAAAGCATTAGGGTTCATGTGGACAGAGTGACCACCTCTGATCCCTTCCAGAAGGGTCAGGGACTCAGGTGGTAAGAGGTCTTGCAGACATTCTTGGCATAACTTCTGGTGCAGTCTCCTAGCCTTGAAATGCCTGCCAACTGTATTGGCTCCCTAGGAGCCTAGCTTCTGGAATAATAGTAAAGATTTACTGTTTGCTTGCTTCTTCCCTCACCCACCTACAGCCATCTGGCTTCTGCTCCATCATTTCTCTAGAATCAAAGGCACAACTGATCTCTCACTGCCACCTCTGACAGGACTCAGGGTTCGCTGGGCCCTTTCTGCTAACCTTGACACTCATGCCCCGACCACATGACCCTGCTTTGTTGCTCTCACAGCATAATCTGGAATTATCTCTTTTTCTAAGTTAATAAAACCTGTGTATCTGTGGTCTCCTCACCTATAATATGGGGCTAACAATATCTAAGTTACAGAGTTGTTAAGGGGACTTAGGGTTAATACACATTCTGTGAGCAACAGAAAGGAGGAACAAACCATAACATATTCAGAATAAAACAAAAACATGGATAAATCTCAAAAACATGGTGTTGAAAGAAGTCAGAAACAGTATATACAATATAATTCCATTTATGTGACGTCCCAGTGATCTATGGTCACAGAAATCACAACAATGCCTATCTGTGGGGCAGGGGGTAACTAGAAAGAGCATGAGGAAACTTTCAGAGGTGGTGAAAATGTTCTTTATCTTAACGAAGTATTAATCACACAAGAGTCTACATTGAACAAAATTCACTGAGTCATACACTAAAACTGGTACATTGTATACTCTGCAAATTATGCCTCCATACAGAAAAACAACAAGAAAGAATAAATATACAGTCATGTACTGCGTATAACATTTCCATCAAAGGCAAAGCACTCGTACCATGGCAGTTTCCTATGATGATATTGCCTAATGACAACACAGCTGTCTTAGTTTAAGTATACACTACTACAATGTTCACATAATGACAAAATCAATGAAGCATTTCTCTGTGGTTAAGTGATGCTCTGAAACCTCCTCTGCTCTCCCTGGTCCCTTGCCCTCCTGGAACAGACCATGACTGTATGTAAAATGCTTAAACAGTGCCTGGCATATAGCAAGTTTCACCAAACAGTAGTTGCATTATTACCTATTTGTGTATGGCTCCTTGGCTACAATATTAGGTCAAGGACTAGGTCTCCCAGGTTCTCTTGCAAATCCCCATGATCTAACATATACCTAAGTTGCATTTCGACAGGTCAGGATATGTTAGCTAAGTAAATGAGAGAATGCATTTCCTGTGATCACACCATCCCCCCTACTTCCTCCCCAGGTGGCATGGCCTCATGCTTTTCCTGGGGCTTCTCTTGGCCTTGTTGTCCAGGTAGGACTCCTCTTAGCTCCTGTCCTAGACCTCTTCTCTCCATTAATGTTCTCCCTGGTTTTCACCTCAAAGAACTTTACACTTGTCTCTGTTAAATAAATTCCACCTCACCAGATTCAACCTTTCACACAAGGCTGGAGACTAAGGTCTCCAGTCCACTGCACAACTGCCTCACTTTACATTTCCATCCATATAGGAGAGAAGATTACCCATGAAGGTGAGAAAAAGAAAAGGTCCTCTGGGTTGGCATTCACAGGTGAACGATGATGGAATATAATGATGACAAAACAGAAACTACATGAGAGACCTTAAACCAGATATCCAAGTGTTGAAAGGAGGGCTTGTATTCAGTTTTGGAAAGACAAGGGATGTGTTTTATTTGAGCACAATCCTTACAAGCCCACATGTCCTGCTCAGGGTATGAAGAAAGTGCAAACATTACCAAAGCATCAGAGTGACCCACATCACAAGTCGAACCTCCATCATTTGGAGCCATGAAAGTTATCCACTGAAAACAGTGATAAAGAAAGTGAAAATCCAATACCATAAGTGAAGCAGGGCGGTTGAATCTTAGTGAAGTTATTACAGTCAGGGGACACAACTGTCAACTTCAGATACTGAAGGGATGCTGTGCAGAAGATACAAGACAAGAAAGCTGAATTTTAACAAAGCAAATAACCCAATTTACCTAAGATTTGCAAATGCTTACTAAGCACTTATACCAGCATTTAACATGTACTAAATCATAAGATGCATTAAATCAGTCAAGCATTTAACACACACTAAATAATTGGTTCTGGTAAGTACTATTGTTATCCTGTTTCATAGGGGAGAACCCTGGAACAGAAAAGTCAGGGACCTTGTCTGGGAAATTCACCTTGTAAAGAAAGAGGCAGAGTTTGAACCCAGGCCAAACTCAACCTCAAGGATATCCTGCTTCCTTAAGAATTCAATAGTTTGAGTTCAATTCAATGGTTAAGAGTTCAACTGAACAACCTCTACAGTGCTCTGAAAAAGGAGATCAAAGAAGACATCAGAAAATGGAAAGATATTCCCTATTCATGGATAGGCAGAACCAGTACAGTAAAAATAGTGATATTTCCAAAACTGATACACAGATTTAATGCAATTGCAATCAGAATACCTCAAAGAACTAGAGTGAAAATCCTAAAATTCCTATGGAACCAGAAGAGATCCAGAATAGAAAAAATAATCCTGGGTAAAAAGAACAAAGCAGAAGGCATCACAATCTTGGATTTCAAGTTATATTACAAAGTCACAGTGATAAAAACAGCATGATACTGGCACAAAAACAGACATGCAGATCAATGGAACAGAATAAAATATGCAGAGCTGGGGGTTTAGCTCAGCGGCACAAGCGCCTGCCTGGCAAGCGCAAGGTTGTCAGTTTGATCCCCGGTATCAAAAAAATAAAATAAAATAAAATATGCAGAAACAACCCCAGGCACGTTCAGCTATCTGATCTTTGACAAAGAGGCCAAAAACATACACTGGAGGAAAGATAACCTCTCTAATAAACGGTGCTAGGAAAACTGGCTATCCACCCCCATGTCTCACAATATACTAAACTAAAATCAACATGCAATGAAGATCTCAATGTGAAAATAAAAACATTTAATCTGCTGGAAAATAAAATAGGTAAAACTCTTGAAAACATAGGCTTAGAGAGGGCTGTCTGAACAGAACCCCAAATGTACAAGAAATAACATCAAGAATCAACAAATGGAATCATAGCAAATTAAAAAGCTACTACACAGCAAAGGAAGCAACCAATGAAATGAGTCAAACTATAAAATGGGGAAAAAAATTTGCCACCTTTAACTCAGACAGAAGATTAATATCTAGAATATGCAAAGAACTGAAAATAGTCAGACTCCCCAAAACGAAAGCCCTCATCAAAAAATGGGCAACTGAAATGAATAGAGGAGTAGCACAAAAGACCAATAAATACCTGGAGAAATGTCCAACATCTCTGATCATTAGAGAAACGCAAATTAAGACAACACTGAGATTCAACCTTACTCCAGAAGGAAAGGCTGTCATCAAGAAACTGAATTACATAACAAATCCTGATGAAGCTGTGCCAGATAAGGAACCCTTCTATATTGTTGGTGAGAATGTAAACTAGTACAACCACTATGGAAATCAGTATGAAGTTTCTTCAGAAAACTGAAGTCTAGAAGTTCTATTTGACTCATTTATTCCCCTTTTAGGTATCATCCCCAAAAAATTAGAGACATCATAGCACAGTGATACATGCATTTCCATGTTTGTAGCAGCATAATTAATAATAGCTATATCTTGGAAATAGTATGTATCCATCAACAGGTGAATGGAAGGGCCAGGAGTTTGGGTCGGTGGCTTAAGCACCTGTCTGGCAGGTGCAAGGTTATGAGTTCAAGCCCTGGTGCCACAAAACAAAACAAAACAAAACAAAAAAAAACAGGTGAATGGATAAAGAAAACATGATATTTATATACAATGGAGTACTACTCTGCCATAAAGAAGATAAACTAGAGTTATCTGTAGGAAAATGGATGCACCTTGAGACCATATGTTAACTGAAAAAAATGAGACATACAAGCTTAAATATCACATGGTTTCTCTTATATGAAAACCCCAAAATATGAATAAAGAGCAAAACAAAAGATATAGGGAATAGGGAGAGAGATCTTTTGCAAATGAGAGGGGGACCAAGAGATGGCAGGAGAAAGGGGATAAAAAAGGAACTGAGATGTGCTATGTACTCTCCAAAAGGAATGCAATCATTATGTGCTACAAACATGAATAAAAAATAGAAATTAAGGGCCAGGAGTTTGGCTCAGTGGCTTAAGCGCTTGCCCTGGCAGGCGTGAGGCTGTGAGTTCGATCCCTGGTGCCGCAAAAAAAATAAAAAAATTAAAATTAAAAAAGAAATTCAATGATTACAGTCACCTGGGGGGTCAGCTGTTTCCGTAGAAGTTACTAAGCCCCCACTGCCAGGCACCTCATTTAAGAGGAGGCTGTGTCCCCCTCGGGGAGACTCCAGCAAGCAGGGCCAGTTAAGAAGAATCTGGGGCGGGGAACCACATGGCCTCTGGGATCTCTTCCAGCTCTAAGATCCTACTAGTCTATTTTAGAACATTCTGCCACGAGGTTATTAACAAAACCTAAGAGTTGGCTCCCGCTCCAAAGTGTAATTTTGCCTCCTCTGACTCACTCAGACAGAAATACTTTGAGAAGATTCGTGGGTGGTGATGGCAGCCCACTGGCCTCTAAAGGACAGATCTAGTCTGCATGGGCTCCCAGGATCACTGCATGGAGTTCACATCCCTCCTCTCTTCTCACCAGGAAATGAAGAGTTGTGTAATGCGCAGGAGGCTCCCAGTTCCTGGGGGTTGAGGACTGGGTGAGAAAGATTATTGAGTGTAGAAACCAAAAGTGAGGATGTACAATGCTTCCCAGTCCTTTTGAGTGTCAAGGCACCCAAGGAAACAACAGTATTTATACTGTACTTTATGCAGCACAGAAGTTATCACCTCCCACCAATAAGCTGTTCAGGGCCCCCCCAGGTGGAAAGTCTGGAATGAGAAAGAATGAGAAAATAAAGGCAGCATTTCCATTTGTACAGCACCTCCAGCCTGCAAGGAGCAGGATAGAGGGAAGAGATGAGCGACAGTAACGTATGGCCCCACGTCTCCCCCACTGACTTCCATCTCTCACCCATGAAGAGCAAGAGTAAGGCATCTCACCTCAGAAGAACCACGCTGTCAGACATGAAAGCACCAATGGTAACATCTGAAAAAAATAAGTCATAGCATTTAGACACTTGTCAAAGCCCACCAACAACAGTTCCCCCAGCATGGTACTCTGCAGCAACTGAGACCCAACCCTGAGGTCAGGGAACTGCCAGAGTGTGGACTGTGCCACGGTTCTGTAAAAATTAAAACCACATTGTCCCATATGGTAGCCCACCACATGTGGCTATTGAAGCCTTGAAGTAAGGCTGGTCTGAATTGAGATAGGTTGTAGAAATACACCATATGTCAAAGAACTAATTTTTAAAAACCATTAACTAATTAATAATTTTTATCTTGATCATATATTAAAATGATAATATGTTAGCTATAGTGGGTTAAATATTATCAAAATCAACTTCACGTATTTTATTTGTATTTGGTTATGAGCATATCTCAATTTATACATGTAGCTTGCTTTATTTGCATTTTTCCTTTATTTGACATCTATGCAATAAATAGAGACATCTAGAATTAAATAACTCTTGGAAAATGACCTAGGGCAGTTTGTATTACTGAAAGCTCTAAAAGATTCGCCATCAGTGACCTAGGGTCTGTCAACCATGGGAATCCTCACCTCCCACCCTCACTCTATGAAACATCAGGTTTTCTCTACACCCTTGCATATAATGCATGGATCGTAATCCCCAAGATCTTCCAAAGATGCCAATATTTTATATTTAAATCAGAAAATACTTATTAGTCATTAAGTATAACACTTAATAAATAATCATTAAACATGAAATATTTAAACATTAACTATATCAAATCAGAAACTTAAACAATAAAATACGCAAAAATACTTGATAAACTAAGCAATGCTTGGTAAACTAAGACACAGGTTTCATTAGTAATGTTTTCTGTTTGGTTTTTGTTTTGTTTTTATGGTGTGCGAGGGATCAAACCCAGGGTCTCACACATGCTAAGACAAGTGCTCTACCATTGAACTATACCCTCGCTCCTTAATAATGTTTATTTCTAAATAAAGTATTCACTCATCAGCTCCCTGCCTTCCTTCCCCTTCAACATGAATCCCTTAACCCTGGGGCTTCATTAACAGTTGGCAGAACCAAACATCTGAGTGCAAGAGAGTCTCAGTCCTTCCATCACTAAATGAAAAGACCTACATGATGTCCTCATTAAGCGAACACAACAGTCAAACTATGAGTTATGGTACTCCTTAAATTTTTTGCACTTAGGTGTATTTATTAATTTTATTGTTCTTCAACAGTATTCTTTAATTGATTGCATGTTTGAAACTAAATGAACCTGGCAGAATTGTCATTTTTTTTTATGAAAAACACAAAAAATGAAGTTCAGATCCACTGTGAAATATAAACACAGCTGCTTAGCATGCAATCATACAGCAGCAGCTGAGCCACTGGGAGGTGTAAGTCCCTGCCCATGGCTGCGGGCTCTGGTCATTCCTAACCTGCTCTGATGTGCAACACTCTCATCCATAAAGCAGGGGAACATCCCTTTCCTCCCTGCCTACTGGCAACACTGTGAGCTGGACATTGCATGTGGTAGAATTTTACACATCTTAATGTGCTCAACCCATAAAGATATTATTAGGAGATGGTCTCAGACTGCCTAATACAAGGAGAATTTCACTCCCAAATTGATAAAAACATAGGACTGCCTATCTTAGGGCAAAAGCTTCAGCACTGACCCTTTTCTATTCTATTCTCCCTGGCTTATAAAGTCTGAAATGCATGCAAAGCTTCTGTCCTTAAGAAAACACAAAATGTGGTGCCCTAGGGTTGTACTAGTTTTCAGAGATTTTAAGTAGAAAGAAGTATTTCTTCAAAAGTAAAATGACTGTATATTCCTGGAAATGTTTCCTGCACTCCATGATGATTTGAGGTTTTTTCAAATTCTTACCCTCGCTTCTTCACCTCACTGCACTCTATCTTCAAATACCCAAAGAACCGCTGTCTCACTACCCAGTCAACTTGACATAAATTGGGTGTCACCTGGGGTGTTGTTTGGAAGTTTCACATTTTCATTTAATTAGCCTCAGCTTCCACAATGTATTCATCCACCCTGAAGACCAGTTCAAACACAGATGGACTGCTCATCCATCGGCAAGAGGACCTGGCTTTCTTCTTATCCAGACCTCTCTGTAATTTACTTTTAGGAGGAAAGGGGTGGCTCCTTTTCCCTCTCAAGAGGAAGAAGTCTTTAAATATGAGCATGATTAAATACAAAACAAAATACATACTATTTTATTCTTTTAGTAGTACATGTTTGCAGTACATAATGATTACATTCACTGTTGGGAACTGGTACATGTACATAACATTTCAATTCCCTTCTTTTCCCCACTCCCTCTATCCCCTTTTATTTTTCCAGCATCAGGTGTCAAATATATATCATATTAAATGGAAATGCTGCCACAAAATTAGTAAAATTTCAACCTCATGATACTTAAACACATCCAAGTAAATCACTTTAAAACTCAGAAATGAAATTCAACATTACCCATACCTTAAAATCAAACACCAGACAAAACACCCCATCCAACATTGTGAATTTTCTGAATCCTTAATAGAGAAAATAACTGCTAACCACACCAGAAATTAGTCTACCTCGTGTACTTATCTTTATCTCATGTGCCTTTAAAGAAAAACAGCTTACCCGGATATCCATTTCCATCCATATCAATGCCTCCTGATATGGACTGCCCAAACATCCGCAGTACTGGGTTTATCTTCTGCCCAGATAATTTCTGAAACAGAGAATAGGAATATGGAATCACCAGAAAAGAAAGAGTTCCCATTAAGAACTTGACAGTGTTAACTGGCTTTCCCCAGGGTACCTGGTCTTAAAATTGTTGAAAGGAAAAAAAAAAAGCAAGTCTAATTTGATCAGGAGGCCTTTAGTAGGCAGTTGAAGACCACACACTCCTTTATTATTATTTGCTTTGGCCAAACTTCATCATTTTAAAATTTAGCTAAATTCACTGTTAACAAATAAATCTGCCCAGACTAGCATGACTTTTTTTTTTTTTTTTAACATTCTGAAGTTCAAGATGGACAGAGTTTAACTTCTATTTCTAATAGGTTTTTTTTTTTGGTTTTGATGCAACTGTAGCTGGCTAAAATTCTAGGAGCATATTTACTTCATATCTCTGTACTCAAACAGGTACCAAACACTTATATACTCCTGTCCCAAGACACACAATAGTTTTGCCCTACATGGACAGGTAATTAACATATCCAACGAGAATCATGGCCATGTGGAAACTGCCCCTCCAGTCAGTTAACCAGGAAATCTATAGACTCCCAAACTTCACAACCAGGATTAAACAGTTTTATCTAGCAAACCCAGAACTCTACGTAATCATAACCTTCTATAATCTATAGGAAATCCTTAAAAATCAGCTGAAGCTGCCCTCTTCCTTATTAGACAGCCTCTACCAACCAAAGTTCACAACTCCACTACCATGGCACACATCTGTTTTTTATGCATCACAGAATTCATCACATACCAACACAGGCAGCACTGGTTCAAGAATACTTGCATAGCCAGCACTCATCATACAGAGTTATGCATCAACATTTGTGTGGCACAGATCGTCACAAAGACATCAAACTTCCTGAATCAGGAAAGTCTCAGCCTCTGGCATCTGACTGGTTCCTCCCTATCTTTATCCCACTTTCCGTGGGGAGGCCCACCTCCCAGTGCCCTCACTGTGAATGGCAGGAGACATGCTTTGTTTTCATGTCTTGAAGCAAAACCCACAAAGGAACCAGGTTTACAAAAATCAGGATTTTACCTTTATTTCCTTATGCTTTTCTTTACTGAGTTATCCTACAGAGAACTCACGAATGTGGGCAGGAGGAGTTCCACAGGATCTGCACATGGACGCTGGGATGTCCCTGCACCCTGCTGATAACTGCAAATAACCTTCTTGGAAATGACTTGAGAGCCCTTCTTGCCATCTTCAGTTACATCACCCAACAGGAACTATCTATACTTTGATGTGTGTGCATCAAAGTATAAATCAGAACACTGTAGGTAACACTGAAGAAATACTTTTTACTCCCAGGCAAAGCCTCACACCACACATAGCTCTCTCTAAACAAACGCGTGTGTCTGTGTACTTCTTACAAGCCATGCTTTGAAGAAGACCATCTCCGCTCTGAAGGCTGAGAACACTAGCAAAAGCTTGCCCCTGGGTTTGCATTTCTAAGGTATGCAGTGGCTGGGACTGGGGGAGAGAGAAGGGGTGGTCTATTTGGGGGTGGCGATGCAAGCTTAACTTATCCACAGACATCTGCAGGCCATTATGCTATAAAGCCAGGAAGATAAGTCTGCTCAGTGCTAATAACCCTAAATGGAAACCAGGAACCTTGGAAAACCTCCACTTGACCAGGTTTATGTGCAGTGTCCGCTGCGGCAGCAGAAAGATCACAGAGGCCGCCATGACATGCCCTGAGGGCTCTCAAACTGGGACAGGCACACAGGGATCTTAAAATCAACACTCTTCATGAAAAACTCAAAGAAAAGGAACGAGTTAAAGAGTAATGTGGAAGAAGTTGAGGCCCTGATTTCACCATTTATCCAGGAGAAATAATACCAATCTGGGCCAAAGAAAAGCAATTGCATTGCCCAGACTTGTTTCTGATTTCTTCCTCTATTTTCCACACACAGTGCTCACTCTGTCCAGGACCTGGGCCCAGAAGGATCTATCATTAAAGTGTTTTTTCTCCTTTAAATCATTGCACTTATCAGATATACATTAACAGCTTGGAAAAGTAAACTCGGTTTTTTTAAAATTTATTTATTTATTTATTTTCTGTCTCTCTCTAAAGAACCCAAAACCACTATCTGTGTCAAAGCTGACAAGCCAACATGCCTGCTGACAAAGGCAGGGCAGTCCAGCTGTTGATCCTGCTTCCCACTAGAAACACTCCATACTAACCACAAAATGTATACTCTAGCTTTGTGCAGGGATTCCACCCAGCAACAAAACAAAACACTGTAGAGCCCTGGGCAGAGGGGAAACAGGGGTCTTGCACAGGTTGTCGCCTATGTGATTAGCTTCCAAGGTCCAGGAACAAACTTCCAGGAGGATGTGTGAAGAATGACCCTGCCCTCTGCCCAAGCACCAGGTTCCTCAGATGACTTTCAGCTTGTCATACTAGGAACAACATGCCAGACCAGGGTGGCTCCTGGGATGCAGATGTGGGCCCCACACTGTGCCCAAAGCCTCTTCCTCCTGCCGTGTCAGCTGGGATGGCTTAAGAGCTTATTGCTCTCACGTTACTATACTTATTTCTAATGAAAAGAGGATGGTCCATGCAGACAGGGGCTCCTTGGAGTATATGTGCTTCATAGCAAAACAAGTTTCTATATCTCTAAGTTTTCCTACTGACCTATCTCTAATATGGAGCTGAGGATGGTGGTTATGAACAGTTTCAGGAGTCAGACTGGGTAAGTTTCAACAGCCATACTGCTGCTTAGGACCTTGGGCAAGTTAAATACCTTCCCTGGGTCACAGGTACCTCAGAGAAAAACAGTGGATAATCAATGTGCCCACCTCACATGGCTGCTGTGAAGATTCACAGCAAGGAAAGGACAGAGCAGGCCCTCAGGAAACAGCCCCCTTCTCCCTCAACCCCTGAAGTGTCTCTCTTGGGCAAGGCGCAGAGCTAAGGCAGCCAACAGACAACAAACCTGAACTTTTTACATACTGCTTGTCAAACTTAAAATATAAACGCATTCATGTAAATATGAAGGAAGCACTTAGCACTTAAATACTTGATAATTATTTGCTGAATGAAAATTTCTCCATGTGAGCTGTCCTTTTTTGTCACTGATCTCCTGGGAAAAGATATGGACCAGTGCCACTCTACACACATCCACAGATGTCCTGACCATGCTTTTGTCCTGAGTGTGACTTCCTTTTCTCCCATGGGCTTGGCTTGACACCATCAGCAAGACTGAATACAGAGCTGATACAGCAAAACAGCAGAACTCACCACTTCCATGTTCCTAACTCCGGGGTGATGCTAGAGCTTTAACCAGCTACTGGTTTTGATGACAACTGTGACAAAAGTCCATGATAACTTTCAGGCCCTCCTCTGTGAACCAGTCTCTCTCTCTAGATTATATTTTAATGACATTCCTTTGACTTAACACATAGATGGTCAGTAAAGGAGACACCAAACAGAGAAACTTTAATTTCTCAAGTAGCTCGAATTTTGGGTAAAAATTTGGTTATTATTTTCTGTAGGCCAAATGTATCCCTGAATGTGAGCAATGTCAGGATGCTACAAGTACTTTTTAAAATTTATTTATTTATTTATTTTATTTATTTATTTTGCGGCACCAGGGATTGAACTCACAACCTCGCACCTGTCCGACAGGCACTTAAGTCACTGAGCCAAACTCCCGGCCCTGGGTTTTTGAGGCAGGGTCACACTGTGTAGCTCAGGCTGGCCTTGCGCTCGTGTTGTAGCCCAGGCCGGCCTCAAACTCACAATGCTCCTCCTACCTCAGCCTCCCAAGTGCTGGGATTAAAGGTGTGCGCCACCACGCCCGGCTACTCTTTTATATTTAATAAGTAATATCAACTGCTTTACTCTTTCACTAGAAGGTGGATGTCTGAAGGCAAGGCCAATGTTGTGCTCACAACAGAATATGGTACACAGGAAAGATTCCATACATGTTCGTTGAATGAATGTATACACAGTTACCATGCCATTCTCACACCAATTACCATTGAGTACTGGGGGACTATCCCACCGGCATCACCATGATAGATATAGACGGCCCCTGCAAAGTCGTCCTCTTTGGGTGCACCAATGGCCACATCTGAGGGAGAAAAACATATGTGTGGATTCCTTAATTCCAGTTATCATGTCTGAGGCCCCTGATCCCAGAAATTCTTGGTTAATCATTCAAGCATTAAATCAGGCATATGATCTCTTAGCTGGAGAAAAAAAATGAAAAGAAAGTTATAGAAGCTGAGAGGACTTCAGTCCCAGAAAACTTTCTACCTCATTCTCATAAGAAAAAGCAATGAAACACTGAAATGAAGAATAACAAACTGGGTGTAATGGTTCATGTCTATAATCCCAGCACTCTGGGAGGCTAAGGCAGTCTTGGGAACTTGTCTCAAAATTTAAAAAGGGCAGGGGACACTGCTTAGTGCAAAGATAGATAGAAAGACAGACAGAAAGACAGATGGAGATAGATAGATAACCCACTCTAATCTCTTTCAGAGAGGGGAATTCTATAGACAATGGTTACTGCATAACTGAGAAAGTCAACTTTATTCCTAAACAAAATGTATAGAATGTAATTAATTTCCCCAAAAAGGAAAATCAGTGTTACCTTTGCAAATGACAGCTCCTGAGTCAGAACCTAGGTATTTCCTACCTTTTTCCCTTTGCTTCTCGTGACAGTCATATGCCAGAAGAAGTGTATTTAAGGGCAGAGAGCAAGCATCCCCATGAGCTCAAGATAGCATTCATACATTTGTCCCCTCTTCCTCTCCCTCTTCTCTTCCCCTCCCTTACCCTCCCCGCTCCCCTTCTCTAGCCAGTGGGATGAGATAGCAAAGGAACCCAGATACCCAACCTGGGCAAAAGCAGAACCCAAGCCTTGAGGACATGGCTCCCCTAAACCCTAACATCTGTACACTGCATACAGTGAGATAACAGGTATTTAACGGGTCAGAGGAGAAGCCAATGGGCTTGGAAGACAGGAGAAAGCTCATTAAACTTCTCAGCCACCAAAAGCCAGAGGACCCATCCAGAGATTGGCTTCCACTACAGAGACAGCACAAAGAAGGCTGAGCTGATGAGAAAGAGTGATGCAGAAGCAAAACTCCAGTGGGCTCAGCACTCAGCTCTGGTGTCTACATGGAGAACATCTCTAAGAGTTTCCTCTCCCCATAAAAACGCTGATGTACTTTTAGTGTAGACCAGGAGCTCCAGAAGCAGGTCACGATAAGAGGACAAAATCAGAGGGCAGCCTGCCACTCTGACACTGGGCCTACTGCTGCTCCTGGAGGAGATCTGCACTCCAGAGGAGACCTTGCTCACCTGCAAACCCATCGTCGTCGATATCCCCCAGGCTGGCAATGCTTTCCCCAAAGTGTGCATTGTAGGCCCTGTCCCCAGTCAGGGCCAGCTGCTCCTCAAGGACTCCCTGGGAAACAGAACAGAAGAAAAAAGGGGTGAGGAAAACATAGAGCCAAAAAAATTTTTTTAATTTAAAAATTTAAATCTAGAGTTCAGAGCTCCTAGATCACACTCATTAACAGGAAACACCCAAGCATAATCACAGGAATCCAAACTTTTCTCTCCTCATGGCAAAATGAGTGCCTTCAATGCAGCAGGAATGTCTCCAATAGCTGAGATGTGTTTGGGGCAAGGAGAGTGTCAGACTGGCCAATGACTACATGTCAATGTCCTCATACTGAACAGACAAACAAGTCCGCCTACTATACCTCCCCACAGTATCCCCTCAGTTTCCCTTACGGCATAATATTGTTGCCAAAGTTATTTTAAACAAGAACGTACTTTTCCCTTTCTCTCCTGGGCCTTCCAGTACAAATTCATAAGGCTGTTTTGCAAGGTGCACGTTGACAGAGGCGATCATAGCTCTGAAAATTCAAGCACCCCATTTGGACAGGGGTAGATAAATCACTATGCTTACTGCCATGTGTGGCTCTGATTCAAAATTCCTGAGCAAACACTAACTTACAGAGTAAGAGGGGTCAGTGGTGTACAGTGGCAGGAAAAGCCACCCAAGAATATCCTCTGCTCCTGACCACTGGGCATGTGAATACCAAGTACTGAAATGTGATTTAATGTTTTGAGAGGTAAGAATGTCTAAACCCTCCCCAGTGGACACACATTCTGGACCCACCATACACACACGAGCCATCCCATGAATGTCTGGTTTTTCTCATGACCAAATTTCTTTCACTATAAACACAACTTTCAACTTGAAAACCATAAAGATGTGATGATTTCTTGAGTCAGTGAAAGTCCATTCCAAAATACAAATAAGAGTCATCCCTAGGTGTCTGTGAGGGTACTGCCAGGACACCTTGGATTCTAAAATCTGCACATGTTCAAATTCTTTATATAAACTGTCACTATATTTGCATATAACCTACATACACATTCCTATGTCCTTTAAATCATCTCTAGACTACATACAATTCTAATACAAAGTAAATGGTACTCAAATAGTTGTTACACTGTATCACTTAGGGATTAGTAGTCTGCACATGGTCAGTAAAGACAATTCTTTTTGCTCTCATATGTTCAATACATGGTTGGCTGAATCTGAGAAAGCACATACTTCCAGAGAGCTGACTGTAAGTGATTTCTTCCTATTAGTGTGAGGGAGAAGAGGAAATAAACGCAAGTAACTGATTCCTTTTGTGTACCCAGCACTGTATATCCATCCTCTCATTTATTGGACTTTCCCACTTTATAGATAGGAAACTGAGGCACTAACTGCAAGCTATTTGTTCACATCACACAAGCGATGAATTGGAAAAAAAATAAGATTCAAAATCAGGTCTATCCACTCCAGAGTCATCACTTTTTTCACTTCTCCATACTACCTTACAGTTATTAATCAAACAGGGTATGTTTCAACATAAAACACTCTGGAGCTTAGGGTAATCATATAGCATTAAGGTACACTGGGTTGGAGGTAAGGGGAGGCCACACATGGTTGCCTCACGCTCAGAGGAGGCCTGGGAGAACAATCATGCTCCAAGATTCCACCCCTGACTTGATCACATAGTCAGACTGTTGGGTCATACAATTTCTTCATTCTCCTATACATATAAAGGGCAGGCAGCCACTAGCTGTCCATTCGTTTCCCCGATAGAATGACCATTTCATTTCTCCCTGTCCCGTACTCCTAGAATGTCAGTGGGGATGCAGGTATCAAAAGGTCTGGGATAAATAATTGACATTTAAAAAAAAAAATCAATAGATTTTCAGACACCAATAAGGAACCAGCTGGGGGAAAAAAATCAGGAAAGCAATTTCAATCACAGTAGGTTTAAAAAAATACAATACTGAGGAATCAACCTAACCAAGGAGGTAACAGACCTCTACAATGAATATTTCAGAAAACTGAAGAAAGAAATTGAAATAACTAGATAAAAGATGGGTAGACCTCCCATGTTCATGGATTGGCAGAATTAATATTGTTAAAATTGCCATAATACCAGAAGTGATCTACAGATTTAATGCAATTCCCTTCAAAAGTTCAATAGCATTCTTCACAGAACTAGATTAAAAAATCCCAAAATTCATACAGAAGCGAAAAAACCAGAACAGCAACAGCAATCTTAAGCCAAAAAACAAAGACTGGAGGCATCACAATACCCAATTTCAAATTACACTACAAAGAAATCATAATAAAAACAGTATGACACTGACACAAAATAGACACAGATAACAGAACAGGGAACACAGAAAGTGGGACGTGGTGGCACAGGCATGAAATTCCAGCAATCTGAGATTACAGGGACAAGAGAATCACAAAATCAAGACCTTGTTTTTAAATTAAAAAAATGAAAAAGGGCTGGGGATGTAGCTTAACGTGAAGGTCCCAGGTTCCATCCCCAGTACTCCCCTCCCAACACACACAAAGGAAACAACAGAGGACACAGAAACAAACCCACACAACTACAGCCATCTGATTCTTGACAAAAGAATCAAAAACAAACACTGCTGATAAGACAGCCTCTTTAACAAATGGTGCTGGGAAAACTGGATATCCACATGTAGAAGATTAAAATTGAATCCTTCTCTCTCACCCAGTACCAAAAAAAAATCAATTCAAAATAAATCAAGACCTACACACAAAACCTGAAACTTTTGAAACCACCTAAAGGAAACATTTGGAGCCACAAGCATAGGCAAAGACTTCCTAAATGAGACTCTAACAGCACAGGAAATAACAGCAAGAATCAACAAATGGGACTCCATCACGATGAAGTTTCTGCACAGCCAGGGAAACAACCAAAAAAGTGAAAAACAACAGAATGCTAGAAAATCTTTCCCAGCTATTCTTCTGACACAGGATTAATATTTAAAATATATAAAGAACTAAAAAACACCAAATAATAAAATGGGTAAATCAATGAATGGGCAAATGAAATGTACAGACATTTCTCAAAAGAAGCACAAACAGCCAATAAGTATATGAAAAAATGTTCAACATCTTTAGCCATTGGAGAAATGCAAATCAAAACTACACTGAGCACCTGGGAAGCTAAGGCAGGGAGATCACCATGAGTCCAAGGCCAGTCTGGGCTACATAGTAAATTCAAGGCCGTTCTGAACTACATAGTCAGAGCCCGTTTCAAACACACACACACACACACACACACACACACACACACACACACACACACACACACACAGAATAAAAACAAAGCAAAAAAACTACACTGAGTTTCCATCTCATCCCAAATCAGAATCGTTAATATCAAGAACACACACACAAAATTTTTTAACCAAAAACGCTGAAAAACATGTGAGGGGAAAGGAACTCTTCTACAGTTCTGGTAGGAATATAAATTAGTACAGCCACTATAGAAATAAGTATGAGGCTCCTCAAAAAAAACTAAAATTATATCTACCATATGACCATATGACCCAGCTAAATCATCCTTGGTATATACCTGTCTTGGTTACTTTTCTCTCGTTGCTGGGACAAAATACCCAACACCCAAAATGAAGGAAGGAAAGGTTTATTTAGCTCAGTTTGTGGAGGTTTCAGTCCATAATTAGTTGGCTCCAAAGCAGTGTGGCATGGCACTGGGGCAACACTTCAAGGCAGCAGTCAACAAAAGTAGTCAGAGAAAAAGAGGGTAACAGCAAGTCTCTTTTCCTCCTTTATATTGTACACAAGCCACATCCCCTCTAGCTCCCTGCTGAATCTCTTAGTTAAACTTCTAAACTTCTCCAGTTGACAAAATGTATCAACCATAACAATACCCTAACCAATCTAAGTCATTATACTAAGCAGGATACCTACTTACTCATGTTTATTGTAGCACAATTCACAATAGTCAAGCTATGAAACCAGCCTAGGTAACCATCCACAGTTAGATGGCTAAAGAAAATGTGTTGCAATACAGTGGAGTATTCAGCCACAATGAAAAACAAAATTCTGTCATTTACAAGAAAATGGATGGATATGAAGACCATCATATTGAGTGAAACATAATTTTCTGTGATTGAAAATGGTTAAATTTTTTAAAACGTATTACAGTAAAAGACACATTGCTAGGAATCCTCCTCAAAATACTCCTTTCTTCGAACACAATTACCCCATTATTCTTGCCACTTTCTGAAGCAGTTTTAGAAATCCTTTTTTTGTATCTTTAGTTGTGCTGTCATGGCTCCTTGATGTCCTAAAAAGATTCAAAACTTTAAGTTTCTGTGTCATTCTGACTGGAAGAGCCACAAGTTGCACAGTGACAGATCCAGTGAACAAGATGAATGAAGTCACAACGTGATGGTTATGAGCCTCTTTCCACTGGAGGGTACTTGGCAGCAGAATTCAGCATATTTTTTATCATATGATAAAGCTACAAAAGGGGACTTTCAGAAGTGCTTCCGAAAGTGTCACAAATGATGGAATAAATGTGTTTGAACCAAGAAGGGTTATTTTAAAGGGGATTAATGGTAATGTGTCTTTTACTGCAATAAATTTTAATTTAATCATTAACTATATATGTTGACCTTATAAACCAGGCTCATAAAGACAAAGCATGCCAGTTTTGAAGCCAGATTCAAATCCCAACCTTACCACTTCTCAGCTGTGTGATCTAGGCCATGTAACTTAACCTCTCTGGGCCTCAGTTTCTTCATCTGAAAACTGAAGACCTTTGATATCAGGTATATACTCATTGACACCTTCATAGAAAGCAAGAAAAAGTGTCTAGTACAAAATGCTCAAAAACTTGTCAGGAAGGTTTCTTCCTGGCCCCTGTATGTTTGTGGTTCTAACACCATATATGACTTCCCACCAACAGATCATTAAGCGTCTCCTCAGCAAGAACTAAGCCATTTCACCTCCTCCAGATAAGGTGACCTCGCTTGCATCCAGATGAGGGTGTTCAGTCACTACTGGCTGGACAAACGCTCCTCCCACCCCATACCCGCATTGCCCACTGTACTCACGTTTCCTCTGTTGATGTAGATGGTGACCTGCCCCTCGTCTCTGACCTCGGAAAACATGGGGGCACCCACTAGCAGGTCCGAAAGGCCATCCCTGTTCAGGTCAACTGCACATAAGGAGGAGCCGAAGTAAGAGCCCATCTGCAACCAAGTTGAGTTGCAACAAAGTGTTCAGTGTCTGCCCTTGTACACCAAGGCCCTCCTGACACTCTAGCTGCTAGTTTCAGAAAAACTTGCTCCTGGCCCCTCCAAGGCTATACCAGCTAAGCTACCCCACCCACCAGAATGCCCAAAGAAACAGTGAAGTACCCAGCACCCGTGGGCCTTCTGAGCACCCTGAGGCCAAAGTTAAGGGGCTCGGAGCGCTCCTTTCCAGGAGTTCTATTAAGGAGAAGATAAATATGCTAAACCCTGGAAAACAAGGTACAGTTTTTTAAAATGTAAGCTGAGGTTACAAATCCAGGTTAAAAGCATGATAAAAGTGACTGTGTATCAGACTTTTGACAAGGCTAAGCAAGTAGGAATGCGACATTTTACAACACAAGGAAGACATAAAAATAAATGTTGCATGGGAAAACAGGGTATCTTCCCCCAGCCCTGGGTGTAGCTAAAGACTAGCTAGGGAGGCATGAAGTAAAGTGACAGAAAAAGGTACGAGTCATAAGATTCATAAGGGAACAGAGCCAGTTATATAGGCTCTTTAAACATAGCTTAACCCAGTACCCTTTATTTCAAATCTGGGACTACAAGCCCAAATACCAATGAGATCCAGGCAGGTGGTAAAACAAGTGTAAGAAAAAAATAACAGAGTAAGAGTGCTTACAGATGGCAAGTGATGTTTCTTCGGTATCTAGGTGACAACAGAGAATGGTGGAGACAGCAGCAGACTGCAGTACACAGCCCCAGCTAAAGAAGCAGACCCTACCCAGCTGCAACTGCCACAAGGAAGGCTGACCCAGAAGGACCAACCATCCAAGTCTCCAAGGAAGCTAAAACTCTAAAATTCTGTTTGAAATACCTGGTTTTAAAATGCTGGTAACTTAATGCATAATAAAAATGATAAATTAATACTGTACAGATGAAACAAAAACTTTTGTAGGCTGTATGCTCCCTAAAAGCTGCCAGTTTGCGACTTCTAACAACAACAAAAAAAGACCTATGCTTTTAAAATAAATATTTTCAAATAGAAGTCCTCTGGCTCTATTGACTAGAACAAGCATTTTCTCTTGCTGTTGGAGTATGTTGGCAGACGACCCAGGGGAGTTTGAGAGGTGGGGAGCACTCCAATCTACTTCCTGCAGCTAACGCTAGCACTGGAGGACTTAGCAATGGCCACTCAGAAACCCTTCGCTAGTCACATGTCAAAGCCAACTGTCCACTCTCAGGGTCACGAGAGAGGTTTGGAATCAAGGTTTGGAATCGAGGTTTGGAATAATAGGGGGTGGGGAAGACAGAAACCGAGTTGCCAGGCACTAATTCAGTGACCTTGCCAATCTGCCTATCTGAACTTTAGGAACAGAAACTGGTAAGACACAGGCAAGACCATAAAGAACAAAGCCAAACATTGCTCTCTCTCCCTGGCTGAGCCCCACAGGAATTATTTGTTTCATTCCAGTGGGCTATTTAACTTGGCATCTTCAAGGGTGTTAAATCAAAAATCCCTGTATATGGAGTTTCCTAACTTTTGAAACACAAACACTTCGCATACTCAGTTAATTCAACAAAACCTCAATATGGCAATGACATGCTTTAGGGTGAGGGTCCCTTGACCATAACTTCCCATCAGCCTAGAAGTACAGAGGAATGTGTCTGATTTAATGTCTGAACTGCACATGTATTGATTTTTTATGGGTACTATTTGTAAGATGTCAATCAATGAAGAACTGAACCAGTTTTTTATTAGTGTTTTTCCTTCTTAATGAGGAGCCAAGATACAATCTGACCAAATACTAGCCAAACAAAAACAGAAGTAAACTGATGATTGCCTAGTTGAAACTCTCGTCTTGTGGCTCCAGACACAGGGGTTTAGCTAAAGGCATCCTTTCAAAGTCTAGGGTCATGTCCTCATCCTAGGAGATAATGGAGATGTCAGAGAGCCAAAAATATCTCATTTCTTCTGGTCAGAAGCAGAATAAGACGGATAAAGAGAAGTAATGGCCTATTTCAAAATCAAAGGAGGTACTGAGAGAAGAAAGTAAAGGCCAAAGGGCTAAGGAGGGTATAGCAGGATGGAGGGTAACTACAGGACAAGGCAAAGGTTCTGAAAAGAAGTATCCTAAAGTAGAAGCAAGCCACAGAGGTATGGAGCTGGAGGGTAAAATATCTGGGCACTTTTGTCTCCACCCCAGGGAACTGGACATACCTTGTCACAATAAGAACATTCAGATCAATAAGTAAGCATGTCTGTCCTGGAATATGAGTACTGAGTCCACAAGACATTTGCACAGGGAGTCCTTGGAGGTTTTCCTGATCCCCCTCACATCACCTACTCTCAGATCCACCCCTAAAAACCTGACCCAAGTGAAGCCAGGTAAGTTATCATCCTTGGGTCTTAAAAAAAAAGGCCACAATCATATTGCTAATTAAGCCAGGACAGCAGGCATTAATGGGGCCAGTCCTGGGCAGAGTGGCAGGGTGTGGAGAGGGAAGAGGAAGGCACAAAAAGATACTCAGAAAATAGGGTGACAGGTTTTTGTTCTATTTTGTTTAGTACCAGAAATCGAACTCATGACCTTGCGCTTGCCAGGCAGGTGCTGTGCCACTGAACTATATCCCCAGCCCCCTAGGGTGATGGTTTGAGCCCCGCAGTTCACTCTGCAGAATCTTTTAAATTTATGCTTTCAAACCCAGGTAATCTGGAATGTGGAGGGCCCGTGTTTCCACAGTAGACACATTTACTCAAGTATTGCTTTTTGGAGAAAGATCCTGTTAGGCGAGAAATATTCAGGCTTTCTGTGCTCACTAAGACCCGTTGTATCACAAGTGGCATGTAGCTATTTCTTTTCTAACTTGAAGGGTGCTTGGAAAGTCTTTTCTGCAAAATTGCTCCCAATCCCAATGTTATTGCTTTGGGGTTTCGGAAATGTTAAAATAACACAAGCTAGCACAGTTTTCAGGGAAGGGAGAACTGTTGTGAGGAGAAATGCAAAATGAAATTTAGTGCTACTTTTTTTAATTCTAAAGGTTATGGCAATTATACACTAAGTGCACATAACAGTAAGGTTTCTAAAATTACAGTGGTGCATGCCTGAAGTCCCAGCTACTCCAGAGGCTGATGCGGGAGGATCATTTCAGTCCAGGTGTTCACAGCCAGACTAGGCAACATAGTGAGACTTTGTCTCAAAAAAAAGCAAGAAAAAAAACCACGGTTTACCATCCTAACAAGCTAAAATGACTACAGGCTGGCAAAGGCAAATTTAACTCAAGGTAGGAAAAAAATTTGGCAGGGAAAATGTGGCCAAGGAAGGCAACAATTGCTTTCCCCCTTGTCTCAGAGAAATGGTAAGTAAAATCAATTTTTTGCATTCTCCTATCTCCCAGAGTCTCCTTCCCATGTCCCAGGCATCCTATGCTTCTTCTCAAGAGTCAAAAGGTCACAAAACCAGCCTCCAAATTACCCCATATCACCTCAACCTGCACTGTGTCCTCTAAAGCACAAATCTCCACCTCACCATCCTGCTGATCTAAGCCACACTAAAGGATACAGGGCTGAGTGGCATATGAAAAATTCTGCCTATTAATCAGAAGACTCCCTAACTGGCATGATTTTAGACTACAGTATAGTATGACACAAACCTTCAGGAAACAGAGGAGATTAGGGAAAGGGTGAACACGACAGAGGCAGATAAACCTCCTAGGACTAATGGCAGAGCAGACTCCTGAGCTATTTCTAAGAGGAACTGAGTGGCTTTTTGTTCAGATTTCTCTTTATGACAACAGTCCCCTGGCAACAACATGAGGTCTGAGGACACAGGAAAAGAGGGCAGTGGTGCACTGATAAGATAGGGACCAGGAGAAGCATTCATCTGCTTGCATCTTTTCAAAGTAATCACCTACGCACAACAGATCTGCTATCTGCATTCAACTGTACCTGCTGTCTCTAAAAGTGCAGATGTGTTCATAAGAGAGACAGATGGAAGGGGGACAAAGATGAGAGGCAGAAAAAAGCAGAGGGAGAGAGCATGTAGCATTTGAATGATAGTGTCTGGATGTGACAACCTTTTTAAATACTGTACTAAAATTGGGCTATGTACAAACGCATCTTGCTACACAATGTCTTCTAAAATGAGAATGAATTCCATGAAATCTGCAGGTTATACAGATTGCTAAGAAAGAGAAGGCATCAGCATGCAGATGGAACCATCGTGAAAACAAAGGGCACAAGCAGGCCCTTTTAGCTAATTTTCCAAGAGGAACTGACTCCTACATCTACATGATCTCATCTCCTACACAAAAATGTCACTTATTCCAAGAAGCTCACCTTTTTACCTGATGCCTGAAAAATCTTAATTAATGTGCCTGATCTTCGGTCAGCTCTGAAAATATAAACCTAGGGAATGAAAAAAAAAAAAAAAAAGCTAGTTAGGATGGAAGCAATGACCAGAGAGATTTATCAGCATCCTCTTAGAGTCCTATTTAAAAATCAGGCAGATGGCAAGTGTGTTTATGCTGGCTGATATTAATGAAGTAAGCATAACCCTCACATTACTAACTCTGCAGGAAAGTATCCTTTAATCCTGAAGTGAAAGTTACCTCCATTATTTCTGAACCACAGAATTTTACAGAAGTCGTGCACAATCTAGAAGCTTTCAAATTACTAGCAATTCAACTCTCAGAAATGGTTTTCTTTCTTAAAATAGTCTCTTCAATCCTATTAATTAGAACTTTCAACAGATATAAGACAAAGGGGTGGACATGGGCATTTTAGACAAAAGAAAAAAGTCTTCCAAAGTGATTCCACATAATATTATAGTGAAGGAATCTTCTTGGGTGAAAATAAGCTTAACTTGGAAAATGCAAAGTTAAACATTAAATAAGTTCCTTTCCTGTTAAAGTTTTCAGAGCTTTTGGTATGGGTATTTAAATGATGGATGCCATTGACATTTAACTTCCTAAGTGTACTTCACTGTTCTTTTTCAAGTTACATTTTACAGAAAGACTATCTCATGAGAAACAGAGCAGGGGACCCTCCCTTGGGACAAGGAATAGCCATAATAGCACAAAGGGTTCTGTACCCTGATACCAGAAATGAAGGTCAGAGGCCCATTCTGGGGTCCTTAAAGATCAAGTCTGTGTGAGCGCTAATCCCTGGGAATGTGGAACAGTCAGTAACTTTGTCGCCTCTGACCAGTTTCCCCAGTTCCTCTCAGGTCATGCAACTGAAAGAAGTGTATTCACGTTCTTTTTTGTTAACTGGATCCAGGACTCCCTCTGGCTGTCTCGATCAGTTATAAATATCATTCTTGTCCTAAGACCTGACAGGGACAAGGCAGTCATCACAATTATCTTAGGAGAAACAATAAAATCGAATTGAGTTTTTCTGTAATTGGCAAGAAAAGAAAGCCACTGTCACCAGTACAGAGTATGTGCACTGCTATGAACTGGGAGTGGGCATTTTTATGGACACCATGAAAATGCTGGTGGAATACAGTCCCTCCCCGGAAGACGCCATCAATTCGGCAAGGTGCACAATGCTCTTCTTCCGCCACTTAGAGGAACCCATGTGATTCAGAAAAACCCAACCCTTTATTGAGGTTATTAAGCGTATATCTGCTTATAGCCTTGGTTTATATGGCTTTGTTTTCAAAGGACCTCTCTCCATGCCATCAGCACTAGAGAAGAGAGAGGGTAATGCTCCAGAGATAACAGCAAGGGTTCCTGACTGCTACCCATGAAGATCCACAGAAGTGACCCTCATAAATATTTTTCAATCATGTCAGTCAGTTGGATTCTTTAGCTCCCTGATCCTCTTGATATCTTGGCTGAAAGCGCCCATTAATGGTGATCTCAGCTCATCTGGGCCTCCCTAGAATCCAGATCCCACTTTTCTAAGCCATGGAAGACAAGGCAGAGTTTATCGCAGACCGGCCCCAAAGGGCACAGAGTGGTTCACGCTACTGTTCGGTCTTTCCCATCAGACAATCTATAGAGCTTGTTAAAAACAGATTCCTGAGCCATCTGAATCTCCTTCACCAGATTTCTTGCACCCTGAAGCTAAATAATCAATAAGCATAGTTCTTCACAATTTAGACCCTAAGAGGTCATGATTCCCCAAGGAATTCAGCCCTGGATCCATGAGGTCTGTTCTACATTCTTGGCAGATACTTAAAGAAAGCCAGACCCACATACTCCCCCAAGCCAACCTTGGGCTCCACCAATTGTGGGAACGCACTGCTCCTTCTAGAAGACTGGGGAAATAAATGAGAATTCAGGCACGTAACAAAGCTTTCTAAAGATACCTGGAGCACACGCCTGTAATCCCAGCATTTGGGAGGCTGAGGCAGGAGGATTACTGTGTTCAAAGCCAGTCTGAACTATATAGTAAGACTCTGTCTCAAAAGATGTTTTTAATAAATTAAAAAAAAAAAAAGATACTTGGGACTAATCTGATTCTGTGAAGCCAAAGCCAAATCTTGGAAAGGCTTGGGAAAGTAGGGCACCATAAAGAATAGTCTTACAGAATAACATGCATCCCGAATCAACTACAAAAGTCTCACAGAAGAATGTGCAGGGAATGAACAGTGTTAGCAGAATTCACATTTTGACTAAGCTTTTATAATAAACTCTCAAAAGTGATTTATATAAGGGGACTGTCGCAGAGTCCTCACTGTCATATCACTAACCTGCCAGCAACCTACGAGACTACTCAGGTGAAAGTCAGTTGGCAAACCTCTATAACAGGGGAAGGTGATCCCCACTTCTGTCTGCCCTGTGTCACACCACAGGGTCTTCTCCTCACCTTTCCAACGCCTTCATCCTGTGGGGCACCTCCAACCACATCAGTGCTGGATGGGTGAGAGAAGTGGCCAGCGGTCACTGCATAACCTGAACAGGATGAGTAGAAACAAGGACAGGCTTGATAAAGGCACTTGGGGAAGCAAAATACACACCAGATGAAAAAGTTTTCTCAAGCATGTCCCCTCTCTGGACATCATATTGCAGCTATTCTGGGAACTTAAATTAGCAGGGAACAAATAGCAGCTGTCAGTCTGCTCATGCTTAAATGGCTCATCTCACAAAAAGGCATGTTCGTAGGACTGGGACAAAAAAGCTTTGTTTTGTTTTGTTTGTTTGTTTGTTTGTTTTTTGTTTTTTGGTTTTTTTTTTTTTTGGCACTGGGGATCAAACGCACAACCTCACACCTGCCACACAGGCGTTTAAGCCACTGAGTCAAACTCCCGGCCCAAAAAAGAGTATTTTCTAAATATCCTCTCTGGGACAGGTATTATGTTAAATACTGTTTCTTATTTTTGAGATAAGAATTTAATGGGTTTGTATACAAGTACATAACAGCCAGATCTAAAAGTGAATGCAAAGGCTCTACAGTGGAGCACTTGCCCAGCATGTACAAGGCCTTAGTTGCACTCCCTATCACCACAAAAAAAAAGAAAAAAATGATGAATATAACACAGAACCATAACCCAGGAAGTTCCCCCATGGCCTCTCCTGGTTAGCATCTCCCCACAGGTAGTCATCATTCTGATTTCTATCACTATGCAGCAGATTTGCCTTGTTGGGTGTAGTAATCTATTTCTACCATTGAGTCATGTGCTGTTGTATAAATACAACACATCTTTATTCTCTTGTTCATGGGTATTTGTTTTTAAATTGAGGCAATTACGAATAAAATTGCTATGAATATTTTATATATGCCTTTGTGGGTCATTACTTTTTTCTATGTAACAACTCTATGAAGAGGCTATGATTGATTCTTCCGTTTTTTGGATCTGGAAACAGGCAAAACATGGCCAAACAACATTGCCAAGATCACATAGCGAGATTCAGATCCAATCTGTGTGACTCTATAGTCCCTGCTAACCATTATGTCATATCCTTCCTCAGGGAAGTTGAAAGAAGCTGACACAGGATTTATGATGGACAGTCAGTCAGACAGTCAAGAATCTGAACACAAAAGGATCCAGGAACTAAGGGGAAAGTCTTTTGAGGTTAATCAAAATGACTCCTGCCTTCCAAGCACCCTCCTGGCAGGCTGAAGCACTCTTCTGACCAGCAGAAACCCTGGACAGGTTGCCACACATTCCTTAAACCTTTTCACCACCCTAAAACCTCTATGCTACAATTGTAAGCTGAGTTTTGTGATGACACATATCATTAATTTTCACCATGTAATAATCCATTTTGATTTCCCACATGGCTGACTTCTTTCAGACTGGTGGTTCACATTGCCTCCAAGCATCATGAGTGACAGCTAAGGGTCTCTGTTTTGCACACAGGGAGAAACCCTAGGCCCCAAGTTTCATAGGACCTGTTACCATCCAAACAGGGCTACCTCCTGTATTTTCTTCATTTTCTGATCCAATGTACACATGAGTTTTTACTTATATACCAGGCACCACAGCAAGTCCTGAGAATGTGATACAAAATCCCATCAAGGTGCTAGCTTGTCAGGGTGTCAGTACCAGTGACAGGTGCTGTATCAGTAGTGTGCACTGGAGAGGCAGCTCAGCATTGAACCCTTCATCAGAAACCAGAGCTTTGCACCCAACTTTGCTGCTATGGGACACATGATCTGGGCAGGTACAGAACTTCTTTGTACCTCAGTTTCTCTACCTATAAATTGTGGACAATTATAATAGCTTCCTTACAAGGTTGTTTCAGGAAATCAAAAGAAATAATACACAGAGCCAGGAACAGAGTAAATGCTTAATAAATGACAGTATTGAAGAGCTGGGTGAGCACAAGGACAAACCTCAAAGACTTACTAAAAATACTGTTGGGTCTGTGCTACTGGGCAAACCACTTGGAGTCAGAAGGGAAAAGACAAGTCACCAACTTCCTACTGCTACCTAACAAGGAAATTCCCAGCAACTCTATACAAAAAGGGGCCAGGGGATTCCCCTGATTTAAGTCATAAGCAGTGAGCATGAAAAACATTGTTTTGTCATTATTAGGTTTTCTTAAATTTAGCTTTATTTTCAGTCCAAAAGTATAGCATTTAGGGCATGAATTGAGTCTTGTAATAGTCACTTACATACTAAGCAAAGACAGTCTGTCTCTGTTCTTGATTGCTACCTGATGTCTGCTACATTAACTTGTGTATATCATCTTTCTAGAAGACTAAAAAGGTTTACCAAAATAACAGAAATTTTTCTGAACTTTTAATTAAAGTTCAGCATTAGGATGCCATCTGTCATGATCATTTCTGATCCTTATTACTCTTATTTGTCACCAGGAAGCAGAGGCCCCATCCAAAGGGATACCACAAGAAAACTAAGATCCTTCACCACTCATTTGGATCTAACCATGTGAACTTGAGTAACTGCTGAAATGAGGGAATAAAATGATGGCTGCCTAGAGGCTCAAACTGTTTGCTTTTTAAATAAATCACTCAGGTTTAACCCAGTTCTCTCCTTTGCTTCCCTCCCTATCTTCTGTGTGTGGCTAGATGCTAAGGTGCTCTAGCAAAATATAACTAGCCAATTCCCATCAATAAAGCAGTAACTCATGACTTGGCGGTAATGGCTTCCATTTCCCCTTTCTTACCTGTCATCTCCCCAGCTACTTACCCAGGTAGGTATACCTCCTATTCATGATTGTTTCATCGTTCAGTTTAAAATAGGTGTTGTCTGTGAGGTTCAGCACTTTCACCGTCCCAGCCCAATAAAATGACCCTGGGGCACCCATCACCACCAGCTCCTACAGAAAGAAATCCAAAGGTAAACAGGGAAACTAAACAATGGATTAGGGGATGCAGTGAGAACCACAGTCACAACAAAAACTCAGAATTAAATTCGACATATTTCACTATCACTTTTTTTCATCATTTTACCTATAAATATTTTACCAGATTCCCTGGCACTATCGAATCTGTTATAGGGCTGGGTTCACCAAGATTAAAGACATGAAGATAACTGAGCAAATGGACAGAATGAGTGATGCACCAGGTCCCTACTATACCCAAAACAGGGCTGCACATAATTTCAACTTCACACCAAGAAGTTGGAAACAGCAAACAACTGATATTTTCCTAAAACACAGAATTCCAGAGAATAATACTCACGAAAAGATAGGATTACTTTAGCTAACCTGGGTTCCAGCCCCACTGTCCACCAACTCCAGGTGCCTGATGCACATCAGAAATAAAGCACTGGTGCAAAACCAGCTTTACAAAAACTGCATGCTAAAAGCACAAGGAAATCGCTCAGGTGCTCTCTGTTCTCCGGAATAGTTCTAAAGCCTGGTTTGCTGACCACTGCAACCCACTGCAAATTGAAAAGAACAAAGATAAGAGACACGAGAGACCAACCAGGGGAAGGACATAAACTAGAAAGAGACCAGAGGCAACAAGAGACTGTAATACTATTGAAAACAGGCTCAAGAATGCAAAAGGCACAGCTTTCTGCATTTAGATTCAGGAAAATGTCCCTGCATTTGCAACAGGGCAGAGAGCCTGTGGGTGCTGCAAAACCACCCACTCCTAAATGCTCCAAAATGATTCCGTTATCTCAAGGAAGTCAGCAGGCATAGCTACATGACTTTACCCACAAGAGAACTAATCATCTGCATAAAAAGTTTAAAGTCAGATAGGAACATCTAACAGTGAGGATTTAAAATTATGGTACATGCATTCAATGGAATTCTAAGCAGCATTAAAAATACTGTAGAAGACTTAGTGGCATTATTGATAGACACAAAGTGCTGTCAAGTTAAAAAAAATGTATCATATAATGTGTATGTTATTGATGCTTTTAAAAAGAAAAAAAAAACATGAATACAAACACACAAAGACCAGAAAGGTAAGTCCCAAAATATTTATGTTCCTCTCCCCCTCCCACAATGAGCGATGGGTTTTAGGAATCCCTTCTTTCCATGCTCCAAGTTTATTTTCTCTGTATTTTTCAAAACTCCAGAATAGATTTTTCCAGGAGGACTTGGCTCCCATAAAATTCAGCATTGTCAACCCTCCCAGTCATATGGGGCGCTTATGTTGCCATTTCCTCTTCAGACTCCACACTGAGGGCACTCTAGTCAGCTGGGGTTTTCTCAGCAAACTCTGCTCTTCTAATCACCATCCCAGGAATGCCCTCAGACTTCCTCTGCTCAATCAACCCTTTTTCAGTCTTCAAAGCCCAGCTAAAATGTGGATAAGTCTTAGTTAGACAAAATGTAGATGGGAAAGTATACAGTATATCTTATGATCCCATTCATGTGAAGTTGCAGAATTGGCAAAATGAATACTATGGTGATAGAATTCAGAATAGTGGTTACCTGTGATAAGAGGGCAAGAACTGTCTACACATGGGGTAAGAGAAACCCCTGGGTGATGGAAATGTCCTAATCCTAACTGAGGTGGGAATAATTGTATACGTATATGTCAAAATTCTGTAAATTCTGTATTTCAAATGGGTGTGTGTCAGGCCAACCACAGTGGTGGGCACCTGTAGTACCAGCCTGAAGCAGGAGGATTTCTTGAGCCTCGGTGTTTGAGCCCAGCCTGTGAGACCTATCTTAAAAAAGAAAAGAAAGAAAGAAAATATCTTTAGGCTGGGGTACAGCTAATCAGTAGAGGCCCTGTATTCAATCCTAACACTGAAAATAAATAAATTAGTTAAAGAAAGAAAAGAGGTGCATTTTATTATATGAATTAAAGGCAATACACTTAATTTTTAAAAATTCCAGAATAGTGATTAAACACAGACAAGGAAGTCATATCATAAAACACAGCGCAGGCCTGTGACATGATGTTTCTCAGGCACTGAAAAGCTGATGCTATGCCGGGATGAGGAGAAGGAAAGCAGTCCTTGCATCCACTGGATGTCCCTGGCTAAGGTTTTTGGTCCTTCCTTCCATAATAAAGGATCTCTCCTTTTTAAAAATATATTTTCTAAAGTACCTACACTGCCAAAAGAAAAAAAAATTATTTGTCTAACAAAATCATTAAACTTTTTACCTAACATTATTTACCAAGTATCCACTATTTTCTATCTATCTAGAGTTCATGCTAGACACAAAGATAAAAGTCCATTTATACAACATTCTGGGGATAGGTAACATGGAAATGTGCAAGACATTTTAGAAATATGTCTGTTCAAAAGAGTTAAAATAAGCACAATTTCTAGAGAAAATCCCTCAGCTATACACAAAACCTCACAGGGGCAGGTCACACAGCCTTGTGAAGATGAGGCATATTCGTAGGACATGTCTCTTGTGGCTAAAGTACACTCACTCTCCCAACCACAAACACTGGTATATATGTTAGAAACAGTGTTCCAGGCTGGCAGAAGCAGTAGGTTTCTTACAAGTTTCTGGGGGCTAGATCCTGTCACAGAGATACTATCTGATGACAAGTGATAGTCACCCCATAATTCTTAGGATGTCAATACCTGCAAAAGCCAGAAACATCTAAAGAGAAAATAAGAGAAAGGAAGACAGAGCCAGCAGACAAGCAGGCAATGCTTCAAATCGTCTGTGTGCTGCAGCCAATCTGGGAACTAGGGTATGAGCACAGGTAGGAGACAAGGAGCGCAGATGAGTTTTAGCCAAGATGGTCTACTTTTGACAACTCACAAAGGCATGAGCCAGAATGGATACTTCATTCAAGGTCCCATGACCCTCTGAGACAACTCAAAAGGAGCTGCTACTGCTAAGCCAGATACTCTCAGAGGAGCCTCTCTGTTTTATGAAAATAGATCACTTTTTGAAAAAATTTTAGCCAACTGTCCCTCAGACAAAGGACATATCTAGAACATATAAGGAACTGAAAAACATCAGGCCCCTCACATTCCAAGACCCAATCCAAAAATGGGCATGTGAGACGAACACACACTTCTCAGATAAAGAAATACAAATGACAAATAAAGACATGAAGAAATGTTCAACATCACTGGTCATTTGAGAAATGCAAATTAAAACAACACTGAGATTCCATCTCACTCCAGAGAGAAAGGCTGCCATCAAGAAATTAACTGATAACAAATGTTGGTGGGGCTGTGGGGAAAAAGGAACCCTTCTCCACTGTTGCTGGGAGTGTAGACTGGTGCAACCACTGTAGAAATCAGTGTGGAAATTCCTCAAAAAACTAGGATTGGAGGTCCCATTCAATCCAGCTATTCCCCTTCTGGGTATTTTCCCAGAAGAATTAAAAACATCATGCCACAGCAACATACGTGCACCCATGTTTATAGCAGCACAATTTGTAATAGCTAAATCTTAGAAACAATCCAAATGCCCACCAACCATGGAATGGCTAAAAAAAAATGTGGTATTTTTATACAATGGAGTATTACTCAGCTATAAAGAAGGATAAACTTGAGGCTTTTATAGGTAAGTGAATGCAACTTGAGACCATACTCATAAGTGAAATAAATCAGACTCACATGTATAAATATCATATTGTCTCTCTAGTGTAAAAAAACCTGAACAAGTAAATAAGATCCAAAATGTACCACAGATATTATACAAATGAAAGGGAAAGAAAGTGCACAAAACAAAAAAACAACTGGGATAAGGGAAAGAAGAAAAGAAAGAAAAAGATTATATGTATATACATGTATGTATATATATGCAAGATAGATAACTATACTACTAATCTCAGTTCATCAAAAAGAACAGTTTGTGTTTTCACTGTTTAATTGTTTGATCATTATTTTCAATGCCTAAATCTTGTAATCTGAACAACTACTTTGAAGACAAAAATATGCAATATATTAACTAGTGTTAATTTCCTATTATCTTGTTTGGAAATTCTGTATTGTTTTCTTTTTTGTTTTTTAAAATAAAAAGATAGATCATTTTCTGTACTCATCACTGGGAAAACAGAGTGGTGTGTATGTGCACACATTCATTTACTGATTCACTCTCCTTACACATACCTATGCAGTACAGGTCCATGCTAGTTATCAAAGGGTGTGAGAGGAACAAACCATCAGTTCATCAGTGGACAGAGACTATTTTCCTAGCCCTGAGCTTGAAAAGAAACCAGTAATCAGTGACCATATACAAAGGACACTGAAGAACCTAAGTGATATTCTCAGTACCAGTTGTACACACAGCACAGTGCTTTCTCTCTCTGTAGCTTTTTATAAACCGAAGTTCAGAGAAGTAGTTTGTCAGGACACCATGCATTGGTGTAAGTTAACATAACTTCTGTTGTGAATTAATGCAGGATAAAAGTTGAGAAATGAATGTCTAGTATACTCATCGCCTCTCAAACATTATAAAGAGGATAAAACAAAGCAATGTTGAGTTGGGGGTGCAGCTCAGTGGTCGAGCACTTGCCCAGCCTGTGTAAGGGCCTGGTTTCAATTTCCAGTACAAAAGAAGCAAAACAATCTCTTTCCATAAAAACCTTTGAAACAAATACAGTAGTTCTTAACTTTTTTTCCCCTCCTTTTAGTGTTCTCATTCCCCTTTCACTTCTGTCCAAACTGGATGACCTGAGGCTGGGCTGTGATACTCGGGGCTGGAGTGGGAAGACAATGTCTTCCTGGAAGTCCCTTGTATTTGGCTTTTTTAATGGATGATGCATGTGCACTTCTTGGTGCTATTCACAAGTGCCAGGAAGATGCAATCAATGCTTAGCTCCCCACACACAAGAAATGGCCAATACCAATGCTACACACATAAATGTAAGCTTCTCCATAAGCAAAGGCCACCACTCCCTTAATCACATTCGTAAGCCCCTCTGAGTAAGCAATACAGGCTTCTTCTCAAGATGTATTTATTAGTAGCATCTCCAGAGGGGCAGGGACATCTGGGTGACTAGGACAGAAGCTTGTGCTGAGAAAACTTTCATCCAGATCTCCCCACTTGTGGGGCTGCCCAGCTCTTCTCTTTTTGCTCTGTCACCTCTGTTATTCTAGTCTACAAAAATAAATAGAGTTCCCAGGAAATTCTCCCTTATCCTCGATGAGAGGTTAGAATCCATGTGATCCCTATAACTCAGACAGCTTTGATAACCCTGGGGTCACTGACCTGCAGGTCCAGCAGGCAGCTTGGTCAGAAGGTTTTAGACCAACATGGCCATAACCAGAAGGCAAAAAAGCTCATAAAGCTTGGCAAGCAGTTATCTATCCTGTGAGGGGACAGACTGGCTCACAGCAAAGCCAAGCCTAAGTGATGAGGTGAGCAGGAGGACAGAGGAGGGGACCAGTTCCTGTGTGACCTCTTCAGCCACATTTCCTGCTCAGTTACAAGCAGCTGAAGTTCCAGAAATGAGGGAAGCAGCAAGTTCAAAGACCTTTGTTTAAGGAGGTCAAAAGCCTGGGAACCAAAGCAGAGGCCAAAGCCCAGATGGGCCAAGAGACAGCAGGCTGGGGTCAGAGGATTGGGCAATGACAGGAGGGGCTGTCCTCCCAATCATCACTGCCTACCCCTGTCCTGGTACCCTACACTCATCTCTCATTTCTATTTGTGATGAACAGAGCCAGAACATGCCAAGGCACTGTGGTTCTCTCTGGATACCTGAACCTGGCATTTCAACTGGTCCTGTCATTTTTCTGGTAGCTCCAACCTTGAACAGCCACCTATCCTTCCCATCCACTCCTCTGCACTTCCTGCTTCTACTATCAAGCCCTCCTTCCACACAGCCCCATCTTTCCTGACATGCAGGTTAGTGGGCCACAATGATAGCTCCCTCTCCAAAACTCTAGCTCTCTCTTGGTCTTACAGTTTAGATCAAAAATGCCCCCCCCAAATGGCTCATGTGTTTAGAAGTGGGGCTTTGGAAAGGTGATCTTATCATGGGGCACTAACTTCATCAATGGATTGATCCATTGATGAGTTCATAGCTAAACAGGCTATTTAAGAGGTGGGGCCTGGCTGCCGAAAGCATATCGTTGGAGACTAGAAGTACTACAAGGGTATATTCTCGTCCTCAGGCCCTTTCTTTCTCTGTTTGTCTGTTTCTCTCTCTGTGTCTCTGTCTGATGTCTCTCTCTGTTTCTGTCTCTGTCTGTCTGTCTCTGTCTTTGTGTGCCTCTCTCTCTGGCTCTTTCCCTGCCTCTCTGATTCCTGGCTACCATGTTAAACGACTTTCTTTCAACACACTCATCCATCATCAATTTTTTCCTTGGAGCCAGCTGACCACGAACCGAAACCTCTGAAATCATGACCCAAAATAAATTCTTGCTCCTTTAAGTTGTTTTTCTTAGGTATTGTGTCACAGTGATAAAAAGTTGACTAACACACTTGGTTCTCCATCAACATCTCAATGAGTTTTATTTCTGCCAGGAATTAACTCTCTCATCATCTATGGCAACATTATCTCCTCATGGCCCCATGCTGAGCACACTCATTCCCTCAGAGTTATCAGCGAAGGATAAAACTAACTTGTCAGTTCAAGCTGGAGGCCAGTTGCTATACATATTTATTCCCAAAAAGCAGCTATTAGAGTGGCCCAGTATTGCATACTTATGCCAGTCTACCCATACTGGGGGTTCTTTCTAGCAAAGACAATAACATTCTCCAGAAACCTTATGTAAAACCTTTCTTCTACCCATAATGCCTTAGCTACTCAGTCCCCTGATTCTCCTGTTCTATTCTCTGACTCTCACAATCTATTTTATTGCTGATGTGTCACCCTAGCCTAACCTCTTATCTCATGGCTGAACTACATCGTGAGCTCCGACATGGCCTCCTTCCAGGCCCTCCAAAGTCCTGGATACCCAGCCCAAACAGCCTTTCAAACAACACCCACAGGCTGCCTGCTCGTGAATGCACAGTGACTCCTGTTGCCCACTGAGTCAAGTCCTACTTTACTAGACCTACTGGAGGAACAACAGCCATGGAAGCGACACAATCTACATGCTCCCTGAGAGTGGACAGTGTGACATCAGCAAATGGGAGGATAGTATCTGAAATCAACGGTGATAGGAAAAACGGAGTTAACAGACCAATATTAAAACAACTGACTATACATTCATGAAAACAATATAGTTTCCACTACATAAAATATATAAAAATCAATTCCAAAAAATTAAAGATACAAATTAAAAAAAAAAAACCTATACAGCCAAGCATGATGGTACATGCCTGTAACGCCTGTTACGTAAGAGGTCGAGGCAGTAAGATCACAAGTTAAGGCCAGCTTGGGTAATTGAGTGAGTACTGATATCAAAATTTTAAAAAAAGAGTCAGAGATGTAGCTCAGTAGAGAGAACCCCTAGTTTCAATTCCCAGTACTAGGGGAAAAAACTCTATAAAAGTACTAGAAAAAAACAGCTATTTTCATATTCTTACAGAGGGGTTTTCCTCCTAAGTAAGAGAGAGACCTAGAATCCAGAAAAAAAAAAAAAGAGATTTGACAAAGCATCAATGTTTAAAGCCAGTACAATAAAGACATCATAAGCACACTAAGAAAACAGGCAAAAAACTGTTTTTAAAAATGTTTTTATAACATACATAAGAGGTTAGTATAAAATATGTTCTAAGTTCTCACAAATCAATAAAATAACCACAATAAAATGAAAGCAGTGAACTAATACTAACAAGAAATTTTCTGAAAAATACAAAAGGCAATATTTGAAAAAATGACTGAAATTACACTAGTAACCAATTAGTGGGACATTAAAATAAAATGACATTTCTTTTTTTCAGTGAAAAAATTTAAAATGTTGATAAGAGAATGCTGGGACAAACCTAAGTGTGTGGGCAGGTCAATTAGTAAACATTTTTGGAATGCAATGTGCCAGAATGTATTGAAAGTCCAACTCTGAGTACCTCTGGGCACCACTAACTCTCTTCTAAAGAAATGTGTGCTTAAGCACAGAGGAGTGTGCGTGTGCACATGCACGTGTATCTCCAGTGCAGTAATGCAGTTAGTGTGTGGCGTGTTCTAGCAGCCACTGAGTCTGTGAGTCAGGGGAGGCCAGGGAATGGATGATGTTGAAAGGCAGGAAGGCCTGGAAGCCCATTCGAGAAAAGGCATCTGGATTTCAGAGTAAGTGGATAGGAAGACGCTGGGCAGTTCTCTGCATAGAGCGCCAGGACACTTTTCTGGTTTGCAGAAGATGGTTCTGCTTGGGAGGTTGAGGTAGGATGATTGTTGCAAGTTTGAGACCAGCCTGGGCTACAAAGTGAGCTCAAGGAAAGTCTGAACTGCATAGTAGGACCCTGTCTCAAAAACAGACTCCCCCACCCCACCCCAAAAAAAGATGGTTCTGGGACTCGTCTGTCAGGAGGGAAAGTGGAAGCAGGATAACGAGAGGGCTCTGCAGTGGGTTAGGGCAAAACCACTGCTGTTTACATTTGTGGAGTGGTAGGGGTCAAGGAGAGAAATGAATGCCTTTGTGATAGGTTTTAAGGGCATGAAAGATAGGACTTGCTGTTGGCTGACAGTAGGAGAACGCAGTAAAAGAAGAATCTTTTTAGTTTTTGGCCTCAACAGTTCAGATGATTGGAGTTGCTATTCATAGAGTCTAGCATAGAATGCTGTACAGCTGTTAAAATGACACCTGTGTTAATGGACACAAGAAATTGGAAGGAAGCATCTCACATTTATTGGCTTAAGAATAAAGGATGAGATTTCTGACTTTCTACCTTTCCTTTTTTATTCTCTAGATTAAATACTACTGCCAACTGACTGTTTTGTTTAAACTTGAACTATAGTCTCTGAAATGAAGGTGAGCAGTTCAGCTCCTAGTTCAGAAGGACACTCTTCAGAAAGCTTTAGAAATCAGAATACAATCCATCTTTTCTCCTCCCTTCAAGTCCTGTTGTCTCCTCCAGCACTCTGCTATCTTAGAGTGAAGGAAGAATAAAGAAGTGTCCTCAGAAAATTAGGCCCATGGACGAAGAGGTACAATTTGGGTCTTAAACTCTTATGTAATGAGAAGTCCCAGAGTCAGACTTTAAAGATCCCTCAGGCTGGTGTGCAGAAAGCACACACAGTAAGGATCTACAATGGACACAGGTGAGGCAAGGAAAATGGTCTAAAACTTGGGCTACAGGTATAGCGTCACGACAGAGTATTTGCCTAGTACATACGAAGCCATGGTTCAAGTTCCAGTACAACAACAACAAAAAGTTCAAAGCTAAGCAATGGTGACAGCTGTATGACATTATAAATGTCACTGATCTGTATACTTTAAAATGGTTAAAATGGGAAATTTTATGCTATCTATATTTGACCACAGTTTTCTTTCAATGGACTGAGAGAGACCAATTCAGGGCCAATGTATCTCCAGGTGATGGTAGTAGCTTTTTTAAAAGCACAGTGGTGATCAGGAGGTGATGGTGGTAATAAAGAAAATCTGTCATTTGGAATATCTTTTGGAGGTTAAAACTAAAGATGTTAGATGAACAAGAATTAAAGTACTTTTTATGTTTAGTCTATGCAACTCCACGGTTAATGGTGACACTTACAAAGCCTAGCAAGGAACATTGCACAGAGGTGGCAAGCATAAAAATGTTTGTGGAATGAACAGCGATGAGCAAACTTACAGATTAGAATCGCATAAGAAAACAGCCCCTAAAAATGTTGCTGCTCAGCAGACACATTCAAGTGCAAAGAACTGGAGAGAAGAAATAGCATGGTCTCTCATGGGACCTCACTGCAATGCTTGTATGCTTAATGTTATCTTTGCAACTGCCAGTCAGGCCCAACTGTTGCACCCACACCCCCTTTAACCAACTCCTTCCAAAGGACTCAGAGTCAAGTTGACCTCTATAAGTCTCCAACCCACCTCCCTCTGCCCAATGGACTCAGACCAACTGGTGCCCCCACCAGGTTTAAATAACCTTCGATGATGTGAGGACCAGAATTTGTTCAACCACAGTCTGCACATCTGGAACACCAGAAGTCTCACTTCCACATGTCACCAAAATCATGTAAGGATATGAAGACCAATAAAAGAAGAGCTACGCCCATTCAGCTGATACCTACCTCAGTGAAGAAACCTGCTATCCCTGCCTGGCAGGAGCCATGTTCCTCGCCGTACTTCTTCTTGTACTCTGGAGTGGGAGGAAGGAAAGAGAAGCAAACCACAACCATGTCAGTGTGAGCCAGCAGTGCGTGGAGTCCAGAAAGTAAGCTGCCCACTTCCCCCAGTGCCTCTGCGAGATGAGCCTATGGACGCCATCCAGACTGGGGCACAGAAGGAAAGACTGCGGAATCCACCAGACCTCAAAAATCCAGGCTCTGGTGCCATCAGGCAGTGAGGCTGCCGAGTGCCCTGGAGGACTTCCTCTGCTTACACAGGGAGAAGAGGAGCAGCAGCCACAGTATTTAAGTGGAAGGCTGGTGACAATTATTTCATTTACTTCAGAAATGACTGAGATCTCTAGTGGCCCCAAGGAGCTGAAAACATGACCTAGAAATGGAATATCGTGACCATCCCAGTGTGAAGTCTTCTGGAAGGAGACCAACCCACCCAAAATGACATTACAGCTGGAGGCAATATGCTTCCTACCATCCACCAGAAGCAAGCTGTCCACCCACAGGCTAAGGAAGAGGGGCATCTTGGACTGGCCCCAGTGAGTAGTTACACAGTCACCTACTGAATGTTGTTGCACCCAGACTCCCTTTAATTAACGCCTTCCAAAGGGCTCAGAGTCAAGTTGACCTCTATAAAAATCTGTGTAATCTGCACACACACCTCTGTCTTGTGTGGAAAGGAAAGGGCAAAGATTTCCCTGGACCAAAAGAAAACTGATGGATAAGCTCCCTTGCTCTCCCATGTAGCTTCCAACAGTCCAACCCAACAAATGAGACTATTCTATTGCTGCTGTTTTATTTTTATATTGGCAAGGAAGAGAGAGAGGAAACTTTTGATTAGGGTTTAGCAATCCCAGGCATTGTGTCACTTGCCTCCATTCACATAATTTCATTCATTCCTCCACCCCTGGGAACCCATGTCCCCCTCTGCCAACAGGTAAGAATACTGAGAGCCTCAGAGAGGGTAAGTGCATTGTCTGGGGTTGTATAGCTAGTAAACACATTCTTTCACCTCTGCAGCCTATCAAAGTAAGTAATTTTACAAAACCAAGAGAAATGACTGGCTGTTTGAAATCATTACATTGGTAAAGACAAGAAGATTAAGGGAGGTTTAAAGGGACTCAAATCACATGTGACACTGACATTGCTGGGCACTTGCAGGCCGCAGCTTCCCAGCACATAACCCAGTGACCCCTGCATCTCCTCCTGGACTCTGGGCAAGTCTTAGTTCCATTAAAGGGAATATAATTATTTTTGAAATACAAAATAAAAAATATGAAGGAACAATGAAGCCGTGATTGCAACACAATGCCACTTCCTGCAGCTCCACGTGTCTACTCCAGGCTGAGAGGGAAATGGGCCCTGGGGAAATACACAGAGTAACTCAGTTTCTAACAACATTCACCGCAGAGCCTAGTAACATTTTCCAGTAAGTGGCCATTAACCGACTGCTAAATTATAACAGAATGTCAATTGAGTTACTCCCCTCCCATGAAGAGGGTGAAACCAGTCCCTTCCGTCTTGTCCTGTTATTATAAGAATTCCCAGTCTGCCAAAAAGCAATTCAGTGACCAATGAAACCATTTGTTCCACAAAACCTTGCATGGGGGATGGGAGCGGGGGGCTTGTGCAAAGAAATAAATCCAGAATCAAATTGCATAATGACAAGAAACACAGATTGATAATAAATTCTGAATCAAACAGCACAATAGCAAGAAACACCAAAATACCCAACCCAAACAGGCATTACATATTAAACCTGGAAGATCTGGCAAAAAAAGCACATTCACCCCCACAAAATCTAGGGGTTAAATACACATTGCAACTGTTTTAAAAAATGAAATATAGGTGCAAACCTATAATCCCAGCACTCGGGAGGCTGAGGCAGAAGGATCATAGCAAGTTCAAGATCAGCTTGGGCTACAAAGTGAGCTCAAGGCCAGCCTGAACTGCTTAGTAAGACCCTGTCTCAAAATGACAAAAAAAGAAAAAAAAAGAAAGAAATATACAAAGAAATTCAAATCCCAAGAGCTGAGTGATGGTGCCTAACACACTGGTTCAGATTCATAAATTTAACATGAATAGGAAGTACGTAGGAATCTTATCTTCTAAGGCATTTTCAAGGTCCCTCTGTGAGAAGGACTCCAAAACCAGTAGATACAAGAACTTCAATGCTTTTCTCAATCTCTTCCCCAAACTGTGCTGATGTTCTCTGCCCTGGGAGGAGCAGCTGGAGTTTCTGAAGTGGCCACCGCCTTACTGGAATCTGGAAGCACTCTGCTCTTGGACCAAGCTAAATGTAGAAGGGGGAGCCCTTACCAGTAACTCCACACCCCCAAGCTGGCTGACAGGTAAGCAGATTCAGACCTCAGAGGTCTGAAGCCCTTAGACACACACAGAAGAAGACACTAGCCCACTAGATCTTTCTGAAACTCCCAGATCTGTGCTTGCCTTCTCCAGATGCTCTAGACCAAGAAATTAAACAATGTGGAGCCCCCCATCTGGTAACCGTAATCCACAACTACTAGTTAGAAGACAGACCATATTTCAGTCTTTCAGAAACTTCTGTGACTATGTCATTAACCCCCTCAAAATGGAAGAGGATCCAGTACTAATCCTTCTACCTATCCCATCTTCAGCTCTCACCTTTCGGGGCAGATGTGGGGCTTGGCAACTCTACTCTACTCTACTCTAGGAAGGCCCAATTGGTTCAACTGGATTGACAGTAGCATACTGCAAATCTTCCAGTCTTCCACATGTATCTTCAGCTTTTCCATTCAGGTGACTCTCTTCTATCAGAAAATTGGTTCTATTGCAGTAGTTCAATACAAAGGTAAATTTATTAAACTCAACGTCCTCAATACCCATTTCCATGTACCTAAATGTGCCTAACAATAATGTGAAGCTTAGCCATGTTCATGCACAGAACCAAGTGGACATGGAACAGAACTAGACACAGCCCTCTGGCCATTGAGGCCTTGAACTCCCCAATCTGCTTCCACATGAACTTAATTAAATTCCTTTCACCTTCTGACCCTGTCTTTCTCTCCTCCAATCTTCAGGTTCTCTAAACTCCTTCTAGTCCTGCTTGCAGAGAACTTGTATTCTTAGTACCAGGAATCCTGGGTTCTATATATAGTGCTTCCCAGAGGCCCAAGGACAATGATGGGTGTGGCAGAATTGGGACAAGGATTTGGATTTCTCTGGGTTTTCCAAGTCTAAGACTGGTTGAGTCCACTTTGGGCAAGTCTGCCTCCTCATAGGCCTCAGGAGGAGCAGGACAGTACATCTAGATGCAGCTCTCCAATCCCTACCTACTCCCTGGCAGGATTCTTTGCTGACCATCCTCAAAGACGTAAGAGCAGTCACTTGATGATAGATGGAAGAACTTACCCTGAGACCCAGGCCTCAAGGTCAGAGTGACATGAAGTCCCTGTGCTTATATCTGAGTCCTCTTCCTTTGTGCAAATCACTCATCTAAAGTCCAAAGCCCTCTGAAGAAATGATGTGAGCAACCTTCACAGAAACACTTCAGTGCTGCTCCTCATCAGTCACATCTGGAGATAGAGCATCACCACATGAGGACAAACAGCAGCCCAAAACCCACATTCTGAGCCCAGCCAGCCTTTGCAATTAAAACAAAAGTAAAAACACACACTGCTACTGGATACTAAGGAAGGGTCCATGGAGCACTTTGTAAAGTGAACAAAGCAACATGACATTTAACCTGATACCTATGGTGCAGCTGTGACTGTCAGGGTGAAGGCCTGGGCTCCAGGGCCTTCCCAAGAGACACTAACCAGACTCACCAGACATGGGGCCAGAAGCATGCTGTGATTGCTTGTAAGTGCTATTTCTGCAAGTTAGCGACACTAACTGTGTGTGCGTGTGTGTGTGTGTGTTTGCGCGCGCACGTGTGTATGTGTATGGTACTGGGGCCTGAACAGCAAAGCTCATGCATACTAAGCAAGTGCTCTTCTGAGCTACATTTCCAGCCCTTTCTGTTTCTGAATAAAGTATGAAAAGACAGAAGAACCCTGTGAGCCAGGGGCAGCCGTCAGAGAATACGGAAAGAGAATCAAGAAGCCAAACCACGCCTTCCTGTGAACCACCCTGGTATACAGGCTGGGAGACAAGAAGGGTAACCACCCCAACCCCACTCAAAACCCGCCCTCAAGGCAATGGGTTGACTGGAGGAAAATAGACTGAGATGATTGCAACTGAAGTAAAAAGAAAATAATAATAACTTGGGGCTTGTATTGCTTGACTGACTTTGTGGGTCTAGAGTTGGTGGTCTGAGCATCTATTTAGAGACAACAATGTGTAGTATAGCAACCGTGGGGGATTTCCTTCTGGCTTGTTTTTGAAATCCAATGTTTTGTTCCATTTTACTGTTTTGTTTTATTCCTGTATCTGGTAACCTGAGCAACTATTTTGAAGACAACAATATGCGCTATAACAACCACTGTTACATTCCTATCATCTTGTTTTGAAAACCTATGTAGCTATTGTTGTTTGTTGTTGTTGTTGCAATCGTTTTACTTTAGTTGTTTTTTTATTTTTTTGGTTTGTTTGCTTCTTGGTTTTTCTGTTTTTTCTTTTTTCTCTTTAAAATAAAAAGAAAAAAAGAAAAGAGGGAAGGAAGGATGGAGGGACGTTGATTGGTTGAGGTTTCTTCCTAATTCACCTTCCAAATGTCTTTACAAAGGCCTGCCTCCACCAAAATGTGCATACAGTTGGCCCTCCAAATACCTGGGCTCCACATCCATGGATTCAACCAATCCTGGATTGAAAATAATTGAAAAATAATTGTATCTGTAATATATAGAGGCTTTTTTCTCCATCATTAATCCCTAAACAATACAGTATAGCAACTATTTCCTCAGTATTTATGTTAGTACAGAGTATTATACATATTCTAGAGAAGACTTAAAGCACACAGGAGGTTGCATGCAAAGACTACACCATTTTACACAGGGGACTTGAGACTCTGAGAACTGTGTTATATGACAGAAGTCCTGGGACCAATCCCTCACGTATACCAAGAGGCATCTGCTGCATGTAGAGCCATGCTAATGCACTTATATTGTTTAAAAAATTTTTATTACAATTTTAAAAACTTGATTCTCCTTACCTAAACCTGAGACAGCAGGGAAACCTATACCACCAAAGCTATGAGAATGGGGATGGCTGAAGAAGCGAGGAGCTGCCCTACATGTGACAACCCCAAGAAGCTAAGTCCCACACCCTGCCTCCACTGAGAAGTCCAGGAAGTGCAGGGCGGAGGCACACGATCAGGTGTGGGATCTCCAGTCTGCTGCATTCCCAGGAAGAACTTTTCCTGCACAAACACAAACGCTGTGGGGCCCAGCAGTTGGCTGACCTTGGGCATTTCCCCTCTGCCACAAATGCCCCCATGATCAGAGCACTGAAGAGCGGACTGAAAAAATGCTATCTCCCTCTCTGTACAGAACAAAACATTTTTCTACCTCAAAGAAATGGGAAAACCAGACTGTGTAGGACAGCAGCTCCCAGATGCTTTAACAAACCTACCTGTTCAATTTTAGGACATCAAATCTGGTTAACAAAAGATAATGTTGAACAAGGAGACCTAGAAATATGAGAGAAACTGGAATAGGTTGGCGGGTTTGAACTAAGTTGGCCTGCATTACACACTTTAATTCCTTAGATTGTATGGTTCCTGCATTCAAAAAATGGTAGTATTTTTCTGATTTTCACAGCTGGTTTTATTAAACCCTCCCAAACAGAAAGCAATTCAGAGAGGGAAAAAAATACAGTACTAGTTTTCAAATGCTCACAGTCCTCTACTATATATGTGGAACCTATGCTAACGAATTTTAATCCACTCAAGAAGACCCCAAATTGGGTGGGGTGACTTCCTGTGCTCTTCCTAGCATGCAGGAATATAACCATCCCATGGAAATATATATGTACATGCATAGTATATATTCTTCCTAATAATCTCTTCCATTACACATTTGAGAACATTTCATCGTTCAAAATGAGTTTTTTTAAAAACACATTTATTTTAAAGGTTTTTTCTATTGTTCCTTAGCTATGAAATAAAATATTTGGGGGAAAATAGCTTCCAGTTTTAAATTATTTCTGAATTTCACCAAGGAGTAGCAATGCTAACTAATAATTAAACAACAACTTAGGGTCAACACATATGGGCAGACATTGCTCTAATAATAAAAATGAAAAAAGGGCAAAACTATCCTCCATTATGAAGAAACACTCAAAATGGGAAAAGTGGGGGAAAAAGTAAATGATCTAAATAGCTAGCTTAAAGAGGAAGGGAAAAAAATTTATAAAAATAATTCGTGATTGAGCTGTGGTAAAAACTAAAAGCAAAGTGCATACAGCCAGAAACTTACAATTAAGTGAGAATGGGGTTTTAAAGGGAAATCTAGTGATTCTAACCTTATCATCCCATGGAAAGACTGGACAGACCCAAGGTTATACAGATCAGGATACTATAGCTTGAATAGAGCAAGTGATTTATTTCAAACTACACAGAAATAGCCTCAGAATCAGCACTGAAGAGCAGGAGCTGACCTCCCACCTGCTTGGGCCACACTGGCATGCTTTGTAAAGCACATGTCCAGTGGTATTGTTTCTGTCCTTCAAAACAATGTTTTCCATAACAGACAAATGGATAAACAAAGTGCAATGTATATCTACAGCAGAATATTATTCTGCCTTTAAAAGGAAGGAAATTGTGATATGTGCTATAATATGAATATACTCTGAGGACACTATGCTAAGTGAGATAAGCCAATCACAAAAGGACACATACTGTATGATTTCACTTATATGAGGCCCCTAGAACAATCAAACTCATAGAGAAATCATGGTGGTTTCTAAGGGTTGGGAGAAAGGAAGATGAGGAATGGGTACAGTTTCAGATGGGAAAGATGAAAGTGTTCTGGAGATGCATAGTGGTGACAGTTACACAGTCATGTGAATGCCCTTAGTGCCACTGAACTATATACTCTAAAATGGTTACAATGGTAAGTTTTATGTATCTCATATCAATAAAAAATACAAGAATTGCATAATCTTTAAACAGTTCCTTCCATTCAGAATCTAGCAATCCATTTTACCAACTCCCTACTGCAGAAAATACAAGAAACCCTACAGACACTTTATAATATATGGATGTGTGACACAGTATGTTTTGTCATGTTTCACTCCCCCAAAAAGATGACCCAGGTCATGGGACAGTAACATTTCAATGAGAAGTTTAACTCAGAATTGAGTAAAATTCAATTTTGTGACTAAAGTTAAAAAATTCACAAAACGACGGGTGCTAAAATATGTACAAACTGCTGTTTGGATATTAAAACCAAATGTTTGAAATTAAGAGATACCCAGGACATAAGGTAGATCAGTATCCTGGTGAATATTTTATCAGGCTAAGGGCTACATCAGCCCTATCCTGTGAGACTTATTTATAGGTTGTGTCTAAAACAGCAAAACCATGACTTAAGAAGTGTGTAGTCAAATGTCCTAAAAATTCACAAAAGTATAACATATAAAAGGAGATTTTTCTCTGTGATGTGTCACACTACTCAGTAATCACAAAGAATACCAACATCCCACTAGAAAAGGTATCTACAATGACACCTACTCTGAACTTCAAAGACCAGCAACTCCTCTGCCTAATCCCCAACCTCTATGAGTCTCAATTTTCTCATCTGTACAACAGAGAGAATAATTACTTGAAAAAATGGTTATGCAGTGCAATACATGACACCTGATAGGTGTTCGATAAATATAAGGTGAATCTGAATCTATTAATTTCCCAGAGAAGTACATACCCCAAGATACCCATTACCACACAGAAGGCAATTTTAGAAGAGACTCATGAAATCTGGGCATCTGCCAGATAAATATTAGCAGTTGCAGTTCAAGCAGGTAACAATTCTACACAATGCATGGAAACACATTTGAGGTATAGAATTCATTTTTGCCGAAGATAAAAGTTCTTTAAAGCAAAGAAAAGTTTGATGAGGGTTTAGAGAGCCACTACCAGAGAATCCTGGCCTCCTTCCAGTCTGATGGTCCCTCTCGGAATACGCTCCCTGTGTCCCTCTCAGGTCCTGCTCCTCCTTCACTGGCCACCAGGCAAAACAGTATTGTTTTAACTTGCTATATTTATTTAAATGAGAGAACACTTATGAAAGCTCTTTGGAAACCATAAAATCCTATGTAAATGTAGAGGTCTTTATTTAATAAAAATTTATGAAGCCTGTTATGAAATTTTAAATGGATCAATTTAGCCCCTTATTGTTCTCTCAAAACATAACACAATTTCAATGCTTTTCATTTATAAATGCCTCATGATTGATTTTTATCTTCTATGGAGCCACAGCCTTCAACATTAAAAGGAAAAAAATCTTCACACTTCAATAAGTGGATTTTCTTCCCTAGAAATGATCACTGTCTTAAGAAAAGCAGATACACTAGGGATAAAATACCAACCATTTTCTAATAATAAAGAAGGAATTATTAGAAATCTTTAGAATCAATGGGGTGATTTTTTTATTTCAAAAACAAAAGGATAAAAATGATACCAAATTTCAAAAAAAATTAGGAAATTAACACTGGTTAATATACTGCATATTGTTGTCTTAAAAGCAGTTGATCACATTACAAGGTGTAGGCATGAAAAAATGGTCAAACAATGAAAATAAACTGTTCTTTTTAATGAACTAACAGAGATTAGTAGTATAATATCTTGCATATGTATATATATACATATATATTTATACATATATATGTATATATAATCTTTTCCCGTCTTTCTTTTCTCCTTTCTCCTATTCCAGTTGATCTTTCCTTTTGATCATTTTCTTTCTCTTTCATTTTCACAATATCTAGTGCACGTTTTGGATCTTATTTACTCTCTACATTTTTGTTTTACACTAGGGAGACAATACAATATTTACACATGTGAGTCTCATTTATTTCACTTTTTATGGTCTCAAGCAATGGGGATGATTTTTAAGGCACAATGAATTTTGATAAATTCAGACCCTAACCAATGCCAAATTTAGGAACATTTAAATATGGTGTGAGTTAAACCTTAGATCATGTACAAAAAAGAGAGAACTAAACAAATTGTACAAATGTGATCTCCAACAGTACTTTCTAAATTATAATCTTTTCAAAAGTGTTTACCAAATTATGTGATCCAGTATTTCTGTCCTTTACCCTCTATTCACCAAAGTAGGATCTATTTGAATTTTACATATTCTAGGAATATGTAAAAATATAACTTGAAAATTTACATTTATTGACCATTCGTGGACTGAGGGGAGAGAGAACAATGGCCACACCAGCAAACAAGCCCAGTCTGGGAAGTAGCACCATGCACAGACCACCACTGGACTGGCAACAGCTAGATCCACAGCCTTTCCCCATGAATCAGTGCCACTCGCAGACTGTGGGGAGAGAGAACAATGACCACACCAGCAAACAAGCCCAGTCTGGGAACCAACACCATGTGCAGGCCACCATCAGACTGAGAACAGCCAGACCCCAGCCCCTTCTGGTGCACAGGCTGGTAAACAAGAAGTACCAGCCCCCCCAACCCACCCCCACCGCCCATAAGTGACTGGTTTATCCAGAGAAACACAGGCTGTGATGATAGCTATTGAGATAAAATGCAATTGGATGCCTGTGGTGCTTTGGTGTCTCACTAACATTGCAGGTCTAGGGCCAGTGGTCTGATCATAGGTTCAGAGGATATTGGTACAGTGTGACATCTAGCGGGGATCTCCTTCTGAGGGTTGTAGCCATTGTTGATTCCCTATGGTCTTGTTTTGAGGTCCTGTATCATTTCCACTGTTTTGTTGGGTTGGGTTTTATTCTCTTTTGTTTTGTTTAATTATGTTAAATCTGATGGCAGGAGAAGCTATTTCAAGGATAGCAAGATATATTATGGTAGCAATTTTGGATTTACTATTGGCTTGTTTTGAAATCCTTTATTGCATTAATTGTTTTGTTTTCATTATTTCTATTCTATTCTGTTCTGTTTGATTTTTACTATGTCCGAAGTTATCTGCAGCTATTTTGAAGACATCTAAAGGCATTATAGTACCTATTGTTGATTTCATAATGTTTCGAAAGTTCTGTACCTCTTACACTGGTTTGTTCTGATTGGTTTTATTCTGTATTATCCTCCTTAAAATAAAATTTAAAAAAAGAAAATTTACATTTATTGAGCATACACTCAGGAGCCTAGTACTGTGTTAGGCATTTTATATATCTCAAATACTTAAATTTTTCAGTTTTATGGACGAGAACACTGAGGCTTATAGAACTTTCCCAAGGCCACCAAATCAGAAAGTAGGAGCATATAGGTTCAATCATAAAGGATGAGTGATAAAACCAGATCAATCCTGAAAGTCTAATATACAGTGGAACCATAATTGCCTCTAATTGCATTTCTTTGTTAGAGTTTCATCTAGAACTCTTATTAATTTAGCCAAGCTACTCTCAAATTATTCCATACTCATGAAATCTTTCTGTCCCAATAAAAAGATGAGTTGTTTACAGTCTCACATACACCAAGTTCTGGCTTCTTGCCTCAGTCAACTCAAAGGCAAGGATGAAAGGAAAGTCTGTGCTTGATTTTATCACATGCACTGACTTAAACTTTGGGAGTCCTAAAATAACACGGGTTGGCTAATAACAGTGCTCACCCTAATTCACAGATAGTTTTGCCCCAAGTTGTTCACTGAACTGCCATCATCTCACACATTCTGATCAACCCAAACAACATGTGAGAGCAAAGATGCTGCTCTCATACGAGACAACATAAACCAACTATTTTACTGAAGGGTAGGTGTGCGCCATGAGTTTATTTTATATCCTAAACCCATTTGATTTCCCATTCCCTCTACATTTCCTAGTTCCAACAGGATATTGTGGGAGCCTCGCCCATGCAACTAGAAACAGGAAGCACCTGAGAAGCCATGAGAAAAAAAGTCTTTGTGCCAAACCAAAGTCAATATTTTAAAAATTAAAAAGCCTGGGGCTGGGCATATGGTTCAGTAGTAGAGCACGAGCTAGCATGTGTAAGAGCCCTGGGTTTAATCCTCAGTACTGAAAAAAAAGATTCAAAAGTTTTAGGTATTTTGGAAAAGTGTCCACATTCTTAGCGAGTTTCTTCAACTTAACATTCCAGACTTCTGAAGAGAGCGTGGTTGACCATCATGAGGCCCACAGAGAAGTCCCAATTACAGAACAACCAATGATCTTCCTGAGCATTTCACCTGAGCTTTCTCACAAGCACCTCACAGGAGCCCACAGAGGTAGATGTGATGGAGGCATGGTGCTATCCTTTCCCACTACAGGGTCGAGTGACCAGCCTAAGCCACAGAAGGTCAGGGTGGGGGGAGACCTAGCTTCTACCAAACCCACTAGTCTTCCATGGTCTTTGCACCACCACATGGAAGCACACCCAAAGCCAGCAGTCCCCTCCTCTGTGCCCGCTGTGACCCACAGTGGGTTTCCAACATCTTTACATTCTGTGGTTTCTCAAGGCCACAGTGGGTTTCAGTTTTTCCAACTGTAAAATAAAATAATTCTGCCTTAACCACTACCCTGTACTCAGATTCAGTTCAAGCCCTTGGGGAGAGATACCCAGCTGGACACCACAGGCAGGAATTCTCTTCCCACATGCACTGCCACCTTCAAACAGTGCAATCCCTGTTTTCCCTTCTTTATAGCTGGGACTGTGTCATTTGGATTTTATTTATCTGGTGCTTGCCAAAGACTTAATAAAATTAAGTGCACTCTATTCTTGGGACACAAGTCAGTCACCCTATAGTGATTAACAAATAACACCGTATAGTAGTTAGAATACAATATAGTACATTAGCATATGTATGCTTAGCAAACATATGCCAGACACTTCTTAAGAACTCACAAGTGTTAAGTCATTCCGCTTCACAGCTGCATGGGATAGGTTAGGCACAAAGAAGTCAACCAATTTAGTTGAGGTTTCACTGTTAATAAGAAGTGGGTGAGCCAGGATCTGACCTCTTAGCATTTCAGTGAACCAGTTACTGCCTCCCCTCTATGTAGCATGTAAATAACCAAATAAGAAGAAAAACTCAGGCTTGGTTGGGCAAGACTATCACCTCTTTGGATCTCAACACAGACAAGAGGCTGGCCTAGGTGACTCCTGAAAGGTATTGTCAAACTAAAATGCTTCCACTGTGTTTAACTATAATGTGATCCTCACCTGGAACAGAAAGCTTGAGTCACTGAGGTTTTCCACATTAAGATAAAATAATGGCTGCTTTAAGAGCCAAAGTCAGTTTAGCTTGGACCACAAAGTAGAGATCTCTAAAGTCAACAGAGTACAGGCAAGAGCCCTCTCACACACCTTCCCTGACCTCTGCCAGTACAAGCATCCAGAGAAATTCGAGCATCCATGGCCCATCTCTTGTCACAGAACCAAGAACACAGAAACTTTCTGTTTAGTCCCTTAGTTTCCCAAGGAACTCCTCTTGTACCCCAACACTTGCCACACTGGCCCCACTCCTTACTCACCAAAGAACAAGTTAGGATAAGCAAGTATGTGTGACCAGTGGAGGAAAGATTGTGTGCAGGCAAAACCATGTTGTTAGTTTCTTTTCTGATTCCATGTGGCCATCATGAACTAAAGGAACAATCAAAGCAGAAAGGCCTGGGCCCATTTCATAGCCATATCTCATAGGGAATCTAGGTGGCCACAGTGAGCCCTATATCAGTCAGCTATTATTGCATAATAAGACTGAAATCTCCATGGCAAACAATAGGAAGGTGGATTTCTCACTTGTACAACTGCATGAGCTGGGGCTTAGCTAACTGAGGTGGGCTCTGAATGGAATTCAGCTCAGATTTGCTCCATGTTTCACCCTGGAGACCAGCAAGCTCCATGGAGCATGCTACAGGCTCAGAAGCTCTGAGCAGAGTGGGTGGACACATGCTGCCCGGCAAGGCCCAGCTCCAAGCTGATGCACTCTAATGTGAATGAGGGACATATGGAGCAGACCTGAGCAGGACCTGCCACCTCACCTCACTGCTGATGGCCTCAGCTCACACAGGCTTCCATGTTCCTGCCAAATGTCACATCAGAGACACCAGCATAGAGGAAGGAAACAACAGCCTGACTTGAGAGTAGTGAAATACAAAATGCCACACTCCCCTCACCTTGGGATTCTGCTTTTAAGACAGTCCCAACATGCTTCTTTCTTGTTTTGTGAGGCTTGTTCACAGGTCTCATTTAATTCTCACTTTAATTGGAAACACCAAACCAACAGAAATTACTACTAACCATGGAAACATAAATTGTTTGCTGAGTCAGACAGATACAAAATGCAAAAGCCAGCTCTACCACTTACTATCTGAATGACTGTGGGCACCTGACTTAGGTTCTGAATCTTGGGTTCCTCACCTATAACAGGACAATGTTACAGGACACAGAAGTTGGTTTTTGGGTACCCTAGCTCCTCCCCTGGGTCCTCCCCATAACTATGACATAGTCTGAGGGCCAACTGCAACCAACTGCATCTGTGCCTGAGAGCTTTCCCAGCCCACACACACACACAGCCCAACCGAACACCAAGTAGATGAAGACTCCAGCAGGGTAACTTGAGGTGTGTGTTCAGTGCAGGCCCCCAGCATGCCCCCAAGCTGTGTCCCAGTTGCCCATGGTGATAACTTCACAGACAGCACATCCTTCATGGGCTACCTTCCCTTCTCTTTCTCACTACCCCACATTCCTATGGGTGTCTTCTGAAATAACTTCTAAAATCAAATACTTACCATCAAATCCAAGTTAAAAAAAAACTTCCCTATAAGCTTTGTAACAATTAAGTAAAAGAATGTGTAAAGCACCCAGACCAACGCCCCACCTAAACTGCTTTACAAAAATTAGAAGTGTGAGCCATGGAGGGTAAAGAGACATGGACATGGACATTTGACCCCAGATAGCTCTTCAAAAGGACTGAACTTTTTGTTTCTCGTCCTTACATGGTATGCAGAGGAACCACCAGGGAATGCCACAGGTCCCCATTTCACAACCCATCATTTCTTTGAAAGATGAAAGAAACCACTGCATAATGAGTTTGGCTTCAGTAACCCCTGCCTCCATTGTCCCTGTTGATTTCTCACTTTATCCAGCCTGATGAGCTCCAAATGAGTTGTCCCAGGGGCCTTCCTCTTTCTTCCTGGGGAAAGAGGAAGAATGAGCTGGGAAATCAGAACAGTCTTGACATGTTATCTGTGGATCTCTAACTATCCTTCCCCTGAACAAGCCCTTCCTGCGAACCAGCAATATGTGCGCAACACTGCCACTGGGAGGACAGCAGACCCTAGCCTTTTCCCATGAGTCAGTGTCATTCGTGGACTACGGGGAAGAGAACAAGAATTTACCACAAAGCAAGCCCTCCCTGCGAACCAGCACCACGCATGGGCTGCCACTGCCAGGGGGAACAGCCAGACCCCAGTCTCTTCCAGCACACAGGCTGGGAAACAAGTAGAGCCAAACCCACCCCCACCCACCCCCGTAAGCAACTGGCTGACCAGAGAAACACAGGCTGTGATGATAGCTATTGAAGGGAAATGCAATTTGATGCTTATGATGTTCTGGTGTTTCAGTGACTTTGCAGGTCTAGGGCCAGTGGTCTGATGATCTATTCAGAGGATAATGGTACACAGTGTGGCATCTACGGGGGATCTCCTGAAGGTGGTAGCCATTGTTAATTCCCTATTATCTTGTTTTGAGGTCTTGTATCATTTTCATTGTTTTGTTGGTTGTGTTTTATTCTGTTTTGTTTTTTTGATTTTGTTATATCCAATGGCATGGGCAGCTATTTCAAAGATAGCCAGATATATCATGGTAGCCATTTTAGATTTACTATTGTCTTGCTTTGAAGTCCTTTATTGCATTCATTGTTTTGTTTTCATTGGTTCTATTCTGTTCTGTTTTATTTGATTTTTACTATGTCTCAAGGTATCTGCAGCTACTTTGAAGACAACAAGAGGCTTCATGGTAACCATTAGTGATTTTGTGTTGTTTTGAAGTCCTGTGTCACTTACACTGGTTTGTTTTGATTGGCTTTATTCTGTTTTATTTTGCTTGGCTTTATTCTCTTTAAAATAAAATTCGAAAAAACAAAAGCTCCAGCATATACAGAGGGAGCAGGTTCCAGCTCACCAACACTACACTGAGAAAACCTGAGAGTAGAAGTTGTCAAACTGAAAAGGAGTACATTCTCTGAATTCCAGAGTTCAACTTCAACTGAGCTAACAGCAGTCGACTCAACTGTCCCCAGTGCCTATTCATTTGCCTTTTTTTTTTTTTTTTTTGTACTGGGAATTGAACTCAGGACTTTGCATTTGACAGGCAGATGCTTATGCCACTGAACTATATCCCCAGCCCTCCATTTGAATTTCTAAGCAGGGTGCTGAGACGATACATTTTCCTTATACGATCCCAAGTAAACCTCAGTGAGGAGCTCTTAAAATTGCGTTGTTGGAGCTCTATGACATCTGTCCAAGTTCTAGGACCACATGGGAAGGAAACTCAGAGCTCAGATCTCCTAGGATGACTTCATGTGTTGGGGTGCTACATTTATGTCACACTGCTGCTTTATGAATCCTGGTCTTCTCTTCCCCATGCCTTAGAACATCTGTCTACAGTGCGACCAGGAGCTCCGTGGGAGCCTAATAATCAGACATAAAGGACTGGGGAGATCATCTGGGATAATCCTCAACATTTTGGGTGAGGAAACTGAAGTCCAGAGAGAGAAAATTAAGTTTCCCAGGGCCCCACAGCATCTGGAAGTGTCAGAAAACCAAAGAATGTTCAATTTCTTGGTGGAAGTTTGGTGAATTTTAGTCACTGAAGCTTTGTAAACCTTGGTAAACACTATAAGCTCTAAATGGAAATAAGACAAGGCTAGGCTAGATGTGAAACTACTGCCCTCTTTGCATCTGCTTCTTACCTGGGCAGGGCCTTGGGTACCATAGCCCACCTAGAGACAAGTAGTGCTGCCTCTCAGCAACATGTGGGAAGCTGGCAAAAATGTTCAGGTGGATGTGCATTCAGATAGAATGGGGATTTTTGAAGCAAGAGGTGAACAGGAAGATGCAGGATAATTAATTCATACTCACCTTCATAGCAAGGGATCAGCGTCCTGCCTTTCGCCTGGAGGTTGGATGGGATGATGTAACAGAAGCCGTGAGGCAAGATATGGTCTGTTTCATAGTAAATGTTCTTCCAGCGGTGGGCACAGGCCTAAAAGGGACAAAGGAGTGAAAGAAGGAAAGTAAGCCCCAAGATCACAGTATGGGTGTTTCTGCAGCAGCAGACGGGAACAGAGGAAATAGAAAGCTGCCTTCTTTCCTGCTCAACCACACTTTCACACCAGCCCCCACCGCCCCCCGCCCCCAGTCAAATGCTCCTGGCCTGGATCAGGTGGAGCAGTGGAAGTGAGAAGGGAAGCTTGAGGATGCACGCCAGAAACACAACTAACAGGCTCAAAGGAAAGGCTGGGCAATGGGAGAGAACGAAAAAGGAATAACTGCCCATACGGAACTCTTTTTACCTGCAGAGTCATGTCTGTGTGCATTTCCTTCACTAGAAGTAAATGCTTTATTGATGATTCTTTTACTGAAGCAAATTGGCATATAGCAAAATGCACAAATCTTAAACACACCAATTAACACGTAGTGCAAATGTCCATGCTCTTGTCACAAAAAACCTAGCAAGACACAGAATATTTCCACCTCAGCAGAAAGTCCTCTGGTCCCAGGGAGTGGCTGGGTTTGACAGGCAAGTCAGAGAAGGGCTAACACAGTGAGGGTGGTGAGTACCAGGAAGGTCCAGGACAGAGGGTCCCAAGGGTGGGTGAGAGCTTATGGTAGTGTATGTGAAGAGATGAGGAGGCCATCTAGGTCAGGAGGTGCCCCTTCACCAGCTCTCGAGACAGCCTCATAGCACCCAGCCTCTAGCCACCAGGACTAGGATCAAACCTCCAAGTAGATGCTCTGCAGAAGGGCAGTTCTCACCAGGCAACGCGACAGGTGCCAGGAGCCACGATTCACACCTGGCTCATCCATCATGCCACAGAATGTGCCCCTGCTCCTGCTCAGATGGGACTCCTGTCCCAGTGCCATGTGAGTGTCTCCACACACCCACAAACCCTAGCACTAACATGGTGCTACTTGCTCCCTTGAAGGGCACATGTTCTGCCCAGCCCTGCCTGCCTATCCTGAGCACATCCCACTCGCTTCTAGATTCAGTTCATGTCTTTCTGGCCAGTGGATGCATTTTCTTAAAGTATTGAATCTTAAAATAATCAGAGATTTTAATGACTTGATTTCTTCCAGAGACAGTTTCCATGGGCTCTACCCCTCAGCATTCCTATACTCTTGCCACTGACTTCTGCCACCCCACAAGACAGGCAGAGGAGGTGTCCTTAGGACTCTCATTTTCTGTATGGGCACTGAGTACCCAAGAGGGCTCTGCCTGAGTTCTGGAGCTGTATATGTGCTGCAAAAGGACCAGAATTCAGTTTGTGAGTCCTGTCTTACTATAAAGCATTTTGTATCCTAAGGCCCCTAGTTCTTGCTGGAGAAGCCATCAAAATCCACCCTCTAAAGCAAGTCTCTGGTAGCTTGATTGTGCTTACAGCCCTCCCCACTGGTCTCAGGACCTTAAAGTAACCACTGGGGTGGAATGCAATGCCTGAGGCCACGGGGAGTAAAAGGACACCCCAAACCTGGCTCTCTCTGACATCGTTCTATGATAAGATCACTGCCTTCAAAGCTCTGCTCTTCATCCCTTCAAACCAAATGCCACAAGGGCCCTTGACAAATCACTCTCTACCCAAAACAAAAAAGGACACACTCAGAATGACTGGAAAGCTGCTCCTGCCCACACTCTACCTGTTGTCTGAAATATTAAACAACAGAAATTGATCTATTGCTATTCCTTCTACTCTAATCCACCCTCATCCCTCCCCACTTGGTACTATTTTGTGCTAACAGCATCTTTCTCAAGAGATGGAAACATGTGGTCAGGAACTAAAAAAATACCACTAAGCAGATAGTCACCTCTTACTGCTATTTATAGTCATCCCTTTGTATACACAGGGGACGGGTTCCAGGATGCCCCTCAGACATCAAAATCTGCAGATGCTCAAATCCCTTATATAAAATGGTGAAGCGTTTGCACATAACCTACCCATACTTGCCCATATACCTTAAACTGTCTCTAGATTACTTACAATCCTTACTATAATGCAAATGCTATACAAATACTTGTTATACTTTGTAACAGGTTTAAGGAAAATGTCTGTTTATATTCAGCACAGATGCAATTTTTAAAATGTTTTTGATCCATAGTTACAGAATCCACAAGTAAGAAAGACTAAATGTAATTGATTTTTTTTTATTTTCAGCTCTGAAAATGCTTACAAACTTGAATCACTTATTATCTAATTCATGGATAAAAACAAACTTGAATCACTTATCTAATTCACAGGTAAATGCAGGTTAGCCTAGGGACTCAGCTAAACCTGTGGTTTGGAAGGCTCACCACGTGCTATCACACTTCTGGGCTGAAGAGGCAGATGTCAATCATGATGCTAACAGCCAGCTGCACACTGACACACATCAGGTAGGATTACTACATTTAACATCATATGCCATAAACTGTTTAAGAGTGACCTTGGAGAAATCCTAGAAGATTCAAATACTGTATTTGATACTAATGTAAAATTAAGGCACTGTGGGAGGTCAGAGAGCAAAGTGTCAAAGGCAGGGTCCATGTGGGAAAACAATTAAAAGGGTCTCTGAACATAAATTGCAGAAGAAAACACTATGCTTAGCTTGATTATCATTATGTACTCATGGCAATCTGATCTCCACATTAAAAAACAGCCCAAGGGACTTTCTGCAAAGTATTAATAACTTAATACAACATATTAATATAAGTTATTAAGTTATTACTACCTAATACAAAGTATAATTAATTTAATCTCCCCTATGAGTTGTGAGGAAGGAAGGGAGCAGAGCAGGGAAGAATAGGAAAAGGAGAGTGTTCAGGGGAAGCAAGAAGACTTGCTCAGAGCTGGGCCTACAGCTCAGTGGTACAGTACTTACCTTAGTACATGGCCCACAGTTCAACCATACTCAGCCTCCAAATCATCCTAAGAAATGAGGAGAGGACCTACCACCACCCAAAATCTTAGAATCTAACATATTTCAAGTTAGAAGGGTTGTTTTTCCTCCCAAGGAATAAAGAGAAGTAGAACATGAACAATTTATTTCAAAGACTTTTTTGTTGTATGGATACAGCACATCTTTCATGGGGGAAGTGGGGGTTCTGAGTTCTCCAGGTGGCTCAGCCACAAAGGCTTCTCAGTCCCCACTCCACCCTCTTAATGTGCACTGTCCGTGTACAGATGGCCAGAGCCTCTCTCATGCTTCCAGGTCCACGGCGCACAGCCAGGTTCGGCTCCAGGCCACTGGGAACAGTGTGTGTGGACACAGGATCAAAGTGAGGCTGGGACATCATGAGACTTCCCCAAAGAGGCTCTCAACCAAACAGAAGGCAGTGGCTGGGAAGACACCAGGAAAGGACTTCCAGGGTGCCAAGAATGTATTTCAGCAGATGTCCCTCTAATGAAAATTCAGTGAGGTACACTCTGATGATCTATGCACTTTTTCTGTATGTGTGTTATAGTTCAATAAAAAGTTTGCACACACACAAAAAAGTCAGGAAACAGAGCAAAAAAAGTAAATGCAAAAATGTACTCTAGTTTTTTAAAAAATGGACTCATGGGAAGCAGTGAGAAGATAGGGAAAGGAAACAGCAGAGATAAAGCCAGAGAACATTGTTTCCACTCAGAAATAATCTAGAAACTTAAATTACTTGTTGTCTGACACTTGATAAGTCTGACCAGAAGAAGCAACATCAGACTCAAATACTTTGAGCTGCCCTCCAAGGCCTGAGAGAAACAGTCAGTGCCTGAGCTGGGGTCTGTTCCGTTGTTATTGCAAGAAATGATTTTTCTCTCCACTATTTCTTAAAAAATCATCTGCACCCTGGAATACAGGAGGAGGGTACAAAAAGGAAGGGACTTACCTTCAGGGCTGATCTACACAGGGGATCATTTGTTTCCCAGGGGCAAACTGGAAGGTACCAAAATGCTCATGGAGCCAAAACATGCAGGCATTAAGGCAAGGTCTATCTACTACACGAGCCTGACATCTTGGTTCTCGGCAGCGCTTATCCAGATAACACTGTCTGCCACTTAGACACTTCACTCTCTGTTGTCACAGCTTTCAAATTCTCCATCTGTTCTTTACTTGAACTCAGCACCAAGGCCCTTTCAAAGTAGGTGTACAGCTTCATTCTCATCAAACGCGTTCCTGAAATCCAGTACTGTATTGCTAAAGATACAGGTCTCACCCTTAAATCCCCTTGCACCTCCCAAACTCTCAAAATGTATCTGAACAAAACATATTGTCTCTATGTTTTATTTTAAAACAAATACCCCCAGAAAGCCCTGACAAAGGAATGGAGACATTAAAGAAAATGCTAATGGATAAACATCCTCAAAAATATAAATACAGGCTAAGTGGCCACTCAATGTACCTTGTCACACATTACTTCTAAGGGGCATTTTATAGCATCTTTCCTGGTATTTCCAGCAGTCACTTAGAATCAGATACCAAGAAAAGATGACAACTAACTTGGTTTCAAATTATTTTAACATTGACCCTCAGTTCTCGTTATTTAAACATGCCTTCAGATACCATTCCTAAGAGAGATGTCCTTGGAGCACTGACAGTAAAAGTGGTTTCCAACCCTAAGTGACTTCCATAAAAAGGTGGGGAACACATAAACACAAAATAAATTATATGCACAGTATAAGGTAACAATGTAATGCAGAGTTCCTAATGACATGGAAGATGCTAAGCTTGTTCAAGCTAAACCGCAACAGACTTTGTGGAGGAGGCAGAGCCTAAACTGGGGAAGACAGGGGAAAGCCAAACAAGAAGGGATTTAGAAGCCAGGCATGGTGGCACATGCCTGTACTCCCAGCGCTTGAGAGGCTGAGGCAGAAGGATCGCTGCAAGTTCAAGGCCAGCCTGAACTGCAGAGCGAGATCCTGTCTCAAAAAAACAGATGGGATTTAGGACACGCCAGACCTAGCAGGACAGCACCCATGAAAAGATACATGAGGGCAACTCAACAAAAACAGACAAACAATCAAACTTAAAATTGGGCAAAGACTTAAACACTGCCATAAAGATACACAAATGGCCAACAAGCAGATGAAAATATACAAATGGCCAATAAGCAGATGATGGCTCAACATCATCAACCATCTGAGAAATGCAAACCACAGTCACTGTGAAATACTGCCTCACATCCATTAGGATACCACCACTTAATAGGTCAGGCAGGCAAAGTGGGGCATGGGAGAGCATGTGTTCAGTATGTGCAAGGCCATGGATTTGATTCCTAGCACTGAAAAACACAATGCTTGCAAAGATGTGGTGAAACTGGAACCTTTGTGCACTACAGGTGGGACTGCAAAATGTTGCACCCTCTTTGGAAAACAGCGTGGAGGTTTCTCAAAAATGAAAATTACTATATGATGCAGTAGTCCTACTGCTGGGTATATAGCCCAAAGAATTAAAGCAGAATCTCAAAGAGATATTTGGAGATGCATATTTATAGCAATATTATTTACAACAGCCAAGAGGCAGAAGCAACCCAAATGCCCATCAATGAATGAAGAAAATGCAGCATATACATACAAGAAATATTATCCCACCTTAAGAAAAGGAAATCCTGCCATATGTTCCAATATAGATAAACCTTGAAGCTATCGGGCTAAGTGAAAGAAACTTGTCACAAAGGAACAAATACTACATGATACCACTTATATGAGATCTAACATTAAACTCTTAGTATAAAGATGTGAATGTGATTGCCAGGGACCAGGGGAAGAGAGAAAAGGAAGATGTTCTATGGATATGAAGCTTTGGGTTTGCAAGACAGAAAAGCTCTATAGCTCAGTTGCAAAACAATACGCACATGGTTAATACTACTGTTCTGTATACTTTTTTAAAAAGGTCAAGATGATACACTGTATGTTACAAGTTTCTGGTCATAATTAGGAACAAACAGAATGAGAACAGCAGATGTTCTCAGGTACCCCTCTCCTTCTCCAGCACCCATGCATAGTGGCTTACTGATGGATGATGTAATTATTGCACAAGACTTAAGAAGAATAGTTCTGTGTATGGTTAAATAGACAGGATTATCCACCCACGACTACCTACAAATACTCAGCTCTGCCTTCTTGGCTCTCTTAGCTAAATCTTCCTTGTGCCCCTCACTGCTACTCATGGCCCTCAGAGAAAGCCCCTTTCTGTGTTTATCTGCAGTGATGCAGAACACTTCCCCCTCTCTTGCCCTTCTAGAAACAAGTTCTTAGCCACCACATCACCATTACCCATGGAAGAGGAAAAGAAGTATCTTCACAGGGGCAAACTCCGGCTTTAGGCTCAGGGCCATAAGAGCATCTTGTGTTGTGCTGCCACCGGTCCAACCCTTCTTTCTGTCTGAATCACGACTTCAGTCACTCCTTGCTTTATAGATGGTCAAATTCTTCTCTTTCTTTACCCAAAATGGCAGACAAGAATTCTGGCCCTTCTGGAGCCAAGTCATCCAGTCATTTATGAGGTCAGGCCACCACACACAAGGAGATGTGACAGCTTGGTCAGGATTCAGGGTCTCCCCCACAATGATTAAAGGACTGAAATCTAAGGCAAACAGCAGACTTCGGGGCACGGGGGACTCAACAGGACCTACAGTGGGTTCCAGGTGGGAGACCATGCAATGCTGGCCACAGCATCCAGCTGCTTCCTCCCTCCCAAGGGGCCTGACTAAGGGGAAACACTTAACTACACTGAGGAGAGTAGAATTCAGACAAACAGCTTTTGCAATAGAGAAGTTTACTACAAAAATGGGTTCCTCAGAGAGAGGATGGAACCATTTTACTTAAATTCTCATGAAAAAAACCTGTTTCCCTAGGGATAAAATACACATAAAAATGTTCAGTTTTATAGCTTTGGCCCAAAGGAAGACCCCAATAAGTAGAAGCTAACTTATTTTCCCTTCTTGATCTTATGCTTTATAATAACAATCTTCCTCCTGATTTCAAGAAAAGCCAGTGGCAGCAGATGCCCATGGAGTCACAGTGGTCACCTTGGGAAGGGGAGCAGAAGGAAACCCACTGGGGAATGAGCAAGTGGGTACCTCAGCACACAAAGTCACCAAGCTGGGCACAACAGTCATGTGTGTTAATAGAAAGATTTAAAAGAAAAAGGAGAAACAGACAACAAGATTTTCTAAGATGATAGAAATGTTCTCTCTGTGTGCTTTCTAAAACAATGTAACATGCAGTAATCACATGTGACTACTAACCACTGAAAACATGGCTAATGTGGGTGAAAACTGAATTTTTAATTTTGAAAATTTAAATAAATTGTGGCTAGCTCATTGAACTGCACAGCTGTAGGTCATTGGAAGTCTCAATAGCAAAGAATTTTGTCTTTCCCTCAAAGCACCTAATGGATCAGAACACAACATGTGTACTTTGGAAGCCAAATAATGACTGATTAAAATAACATGTATTTTTAAAGCCAGACTCAGTGGCACATCCCCATAGTCCTAGCTATTCAGGAGGCTGAGGCAAGAGAATTACTTGAGCCCAAGAGTTTGGGGCTAGCCTGAGCAATATAGGGAGACCCTATCTCTCTCTTTTTTAAAGTACCTATTTTACAAAGTGTAACAGTATATAGAATGAACTACTGATAACACCAATGTGGATGAATCTCAAAAATATCTTCCTTTTAAAAAGGCTTACACAAAAGAGCACATACTGTAGAAATGCATTTACTTGAAGTTCTAGAAAAAGCAACAGTAACGTATGGTACTACCTATCACAGAAGTAGCCACATCAGAAATGGAGGAAGTTAACTAGACCAGGCTCACAGAACTTTCTGGGATGATGGAAATATTCTGTATTACGGTATAGGAGTGTGATACAGTTGTGTCCAATTGCCAAAACTCAAACTTCAATCTTAAGATTTGTATATTCTATGTAAATTATACCTCTATTTATTATATCTCTAGTATACACCCAAAAAACTTACGGAATGAGTGATAGTTACACACTTCTTACCACATACATTTTGTCATTTTTCAGTGACAAAAATTTCAGTGCCATGGATCAAACATTAATATCTGGCAGATGAAAACAGTAAAAAGCTAAGTCATTTGTCTGAGCAGTAGTACAGGACAGGTAACCTCAAAGCCTCACCCTGTCACCTTCCAGGTCAGAGTCACACACACTTAGGTGCCAGCCACGCCCTCTTCACAGAATGCCCAGGAGGCCTTACCAACACTCGGCCGTCCGCACCAGGCTGCCGGGCCAGGCTCACTCCCATCCACTCATCATCCCGGTCTTCTCGGCAGGTCTTTCCACAGGATGTACCCCGATTCTTCCCTGGAAGGAAAAAAGAGAAATCAGACTTGGGTGGAGGAATGATCTCTGCTGGCTGCTTTGCAAAGCCCACAGCTCAAATATCTGTTACCTGTAAGGAAACGAGAAACTTACAACAAAATGTCAATCAACTCTAGGAACTTGTAACAAAATGTAAATCAACGCCATCACTATGTACACTGCTTAATCCAGCCAATTTTCTTCATAGCAAGTCTCTCAATGAATGAAGCAGTGACATTCAGGAGCAAGGTCCTATTTTGTCTTATACAGTAACAAGACAATCATCCTGAGTAGCACTAGGAATGCTACTGACACCTTTCTTCTGCTGAAGAAAATCATGGCAACTCTTTTATTTAATAATAATAATAACAATAATAATTAGAAGATCTTGATGACAAACTTTGGAGAAAACAAAAATTTGAACTGATAATTATAATAAAAGAGCTATTTTTCAAGCATGGTTCTATGTACTTGCCTCCATTATCTTACTTAATCTTCTCAAGGGAATCCTTGTAAATAACCTTGATCTTGGTTTTATAGGGTGAGGGACTTGAAACCCAAGAAGCGATGAGACAATCCTAATAAGTTCCAGCCAGACCTATCGGATTCCAAACACGTATTTTCCATGAGATAAAAGTGAGCTTTTAAAAACATCCACTCACTCATATCTTTCCCTACTTAAAATATAAAACCTAAAATTGATTTTTAATACCCCCCTATATACAGAAAAAAAATATAACATCTAACCCTGGCTCTTGACCCTCATGATTTTTGCCCCAGTTCATTTACCAACTTTCTCCACTCACCACTCCAGCTACACTGTCATCACTCTAGACCTCAAGATGTCACCCCTATCCTGGGAGGTTCTGCCTCTCTGACCTTCCTAGCTAACTACTACAAAGTCTTCCAATCCTCAGGGGGTCTTTCCTGACTCTCCAGTCTAGGTTCAATCAAATACCCACCTTCCTTGTGGTCATCTGTCAATTAGAATTGTTTTAATGTCTCCTTTGACCACTGATTTTCAAGACTCAGGATGACAAAACTTTTGTTTACCAGAATATTCCAGTGTCTAACTGCTAACAGGTAGTCAATATACATTTGTGGGAGAAAATGATGCATGGACAGATGGATAAGTGGGTAAATGATCAGGACACTTCAGCAAGAAAAAGAACAAAGTGTAGAATCCACTTCCAACTTGACAATGATTTCCACCCACCTCGAGCCATGTCCAGTTCGGTGCATCTCCGGTCAGGGTTGGTGTGTACACGGCACTTAAACACGGCCCCAGGGGACTTAACTGAAGCGCTGTATTTGGAATCTGCTTTTGGTGCACCCACAAGGACCCTGTGTATCAAAAGAGGAAAAGGCATTCTGTCACAACACAACACCAGAGACGGACAGGCAGATGGTTACTCACCTGTATGTGGGTGAGCAATCGGAATGCTCATTTAGGAGGCCAGATTATTTTACTGTGTATCAACATGCTGTAGCTGGGGGCTTAGTCCAGGTACACTGAAGGTTTAAGGAAGGACATGGCATATGATTCAGTGGTAGAGCATTTGCCTATCATACATGAGGCCCAAGGTTCCATTCTCAGCAGCATTAAAAAGAGGAGGAGGAAGAAGACGAGTAAGAAGTAGAGAAGGAGGAGGAGGAGAGGAACCTGAAGCAGTGGAGAAGGAGAAGAAGGAGAAAAAAGAGGAAAGAAAGTTAGTTAAGGGATAAGGGCTCAGGGTATAGCTCAGTGATAAAGTGCTTACCTAGTATGTGCCAGGCCCTAGAGAGGAAAAGCTTAAAGGATAGCTGGGAACTTGTAAAACCAAAAAAAGGTTCCTACCCAGAATCTATAATCTGGTGTTGCATATCTATAATCCCAGATGAGACAGGGGGATCACGAGGTCAAGACAATCATAAGCAATTTAGAGACTTAACAAGACGCTGTCTCAAAAAGAATTTTTTCTGAGGATATATCTCAGTGAAAAGGTCCTGGGTTCAATTTCTGGCATGGAAAAAAAACTTCTACAAACCACGAATACATACACATACATAAACATACATACATACACACACACACACGCACACACCAACAGAATAATGAGCCAAAAACTTGAATAGATCTCATAAAAGAAGACAGCTATATGGCTAATAAACATACAAACCAATTTTAAGCTACATTAATTACCAGATAAATCCAACTGAGATACCACTTCACACTGACTAGAAGGCTAAAACCAAAAAGACTGAAAATGTCACATGCTGGCAAGGATGTAGAGCAACTGCAGCCTTTGCACACTGCTGGTGAGACAGTAAACTGCTAAAACCACTCTGGAAAACTCATCATCAGTTTCTAATAAAGCTGAGTGTGTGCCTACCCCATAACTTAGTAATTCCACTTCTAGGAATATACTCCACAAATGCATACATATGCTTACCAAGAGACAGGCACAAAACGTTCAAAGCTGAATATGTAACACCTAAAAGCAAGAACAAACCTAACGGCCCATCAATGCTAGGGTGGATAAGTAAATCGTGGTGTAAGAATGTAATGGGAGGGTGGTGCGAGCCGAAGCCCTGCACAGAGAACTCCATGTAGGCGTGCAAGCTCGGCACCCCTCTCAGAACCTGGTAGGGACACCCAGCATGCGCCCAATCAGCCAGGGACCTTCGGAAAGGATAGATGTACATGTATAGGCTTATACAAGCCTAGAACTTCTCCTAAAGAGTTTGCAAGAATTGATTTTATTACAAGTGATGGTGTGAACAGCTACTTTGAAGAAAACGAGACATTATGGTAGCCATTGCTGATTTCCTATCATCTTGTCGTGAAGTCCAGTAATGCTTCTATCCTTTGTTTTGATTGTTCTTAGTCTGTTCTGTGTTATTTGATTTCAATATGTGTGAAAGTGTGGACAGCTATTTTGAAGAGACCAAGAGACATTTCGGTAGCCATTGTTGATTTTCCTATTGTTGGATTGTGAAGGCCTGTAACGCTTTTATTCTTTTGTTTTTATCAATTTTATACTATTGTTTTTTGTTTGAATTCATTGTATGTGAAGATACGGACAACTATTCCAAAGAAAACAAGAGATGTTATGGTAGCTACTATTGATTTCCTGATCTCTTGTTTTGAAATCATGTGTTGCTTGCATTGTTTTGTCCTGATCTGCTTTCTTCTGTTCTGTTTTGTTTTATTCTCTTTAAAATAAAATTTTAAAGATAAATAAATAAAATAAAATAAATACAAATAAAATTTTAAAAAAGAATGTAATGCGAAAGTTTTTTTGGTTTTTTGTTTTTTGAAGTACTGGGGGTTGAACTCAGGGTCTTTGCACTGAGCTACATAGCCTTTTTTTTTTTAAACTCTGAAGCAGCCACACAAAGTTTCTCAGGTTGGGCTTGACCTAGCAATTCTCTGCTTCACTCAGTGATAGGATACGGAACAGAATTCTATACAGCAATGACAAAATCAGTGGACAGCATTCATCTGCAGCCACACAGATGAATCTCAAAAATATAATACTGAGCAGATGGTGTCAGACACAATAGCTTATTTATGGTCTGATTCCATTTATCTGATGTTCAAAAGCAAGGGAAGTTTACTATGGAGTTAGAGGTCAGGATAATGGTTACCCCCGGGAAGCGGGAGGAGACTGTGTTTTAAGAAGGGACATTCTACAGGCACCGCCAATGTTTTGTTTTGTTTTGTTTTTTAACCTGAGCAGTGCTTATACAAATTCATAATTCAATTGTATATAATAGCAGTGCTTTCAATAAAAATGGTAAATTTAAAGATGTCATTTCTCTGTCTGCCCTCCTCTCAACCCCACCATGCATACAATGTGTACACATAGGGGAGAGAGGGGACAGAGAAATGACAGGGAGAAGCTACAACCTGCATCCTCTGTTCCACGCAAAGTACTGTGGCCTGTATTCTGAGGGGCCCAAGAAGGAAGCTCCACATTTTGAACCCCAGAGCAGCCTAACACCAGCCATCCACAACAGGGCCCTTCTTTGCCACAAGGAGAGACCAGGGCATACTAGAAGGCAAAAGAGCCAGGTCTAGCTCTGTAGGGTTATGGCATAGTGGAAAATGGCAATAAGTTCCCCTCCAGGTGTTATAAAACTAATTTCTCCCTATGGTTTTATGCACTATTTCTGGAAAGTAGTCTGTTGAAGATCTATAGCAGAGATTACAAAACAACACTAATCAGGCACAGTTTGTGCCAAGCTGCATAAGCCATTTGGAAAAGGTCTCATACAATGAAATTTTAAAGGAAATCCACATCAATGTTCAAAGAGGAAAAAATTCTGAGCTACTGCACAATGAGAACATGACCAGATCCACATCTTCAGCATCCTGGAAGGGAGACAGATTTCACCATACAAGGATATTAGGCACATTATGAAAAGTAACATCTCCCACATGCCTTGGAATAGAATGTATTTTCCACTAGGTATCTGCAGAAAAGGTGTCTAGCAGAGTTTAGAATGATCCGAGACAGCTGCCTTGGGGATTCAGTTGGCTCCAGGCCCCTCCCTCCATCCTGAGAGTCACTTTTATCTTGGGGTCTTAGTGATTCACCCTGTTACCCCCACCCTGGCCTCAGAATGATACTCCCCCACCAACACTCTGTCTGGTGGAAGAGTCGGCAAACAAATCCTCCACACCACACAGCAAATGCCTGAGACCCTCAAAGGGGGCCTTCAACAAAGGCTGGAAGATATCACAAAGGACACTGTCTCTAACTCAGCTCAGAGGCCTGGTTTAAGGGTTCACAGGTAAGAATAGACATCTTAATTGTCACTGTTCCTGTGCTCAACCTCTCCACATTCAAATCTCAAAAGATTTGTGCGGACACAGAGACACTGAGATGCGCCCACCCACTCCTACCACGAGAATCTCTCCGCAATTCAGTCTTGGAGGAACTGTATTTGTTTCTATCAAGATGCCCTACTGGGATGTGGAGGGAAGCCAGGCTCCCCGAGAGTGAAGGAACCTACCCAAGCAGGCCGATAGCCCCTTGTACTGCTCTTGGAGGCTCACAGTGCTCTGGATTCACCATGGCGAGCCACAGCTGCAGAATTTCCAAGCAGAAGCAGGGCTGGAACCCACAGCCCTTTGGAAAGCTAAGTGAACACTTTCCCAAGCAGACCGCACTGTTTTACTCACCCACACAAGGGCAGTTTGGCTGGCCCCTGACTGCTTTAACTCAAATGCATGATGACACACCAAATAAAAACTACAGTAAGCAGAAAGCCACATTAAGAGACCTATTTCCCCCTTGCTTCTGAGCCTGAGCTTTAGAGCCACTGAGGCAAGTTAAGGATTGCTGTCTATAATGCCAGTTGTTTTCACAAGTGAGAAGAATTAACAATCTGACATCTCTGAACTACTGAAACATCCTCAGCCTTTCTAATGTCAAGTCCTTAGCACTGGGGAACATGAAATACCTCATCTACTTAAGAACCCCACACAGGGTGGGGTCCTAAAATGCTCACCAATTCCAAATTCACATTAACACAGTAAATTATTGCTATTTGTAATTCATTTCATAAAATTCACCAGAAATAAAGGGGATGTAGCTCAACGGTAAAGAGCCCAACGGTAGAGAGCTCAGTTCAATCCGCCAGCATTGGGAGTGGGGGAGAAAAAGGTCACAAAAAAATGGAAATTTATCAACTATAAGGATTAGAACATGCCTACAGAAATCAATATGCTGTTCCTCTATTATGTCCCCAATATTGGTATTGCAACCCTGAAATTTCAGATAGTGCCACTGCCCTGAATCATAGACAGGTTCCTAAGATATCCAAGCAGAAAAGGATCATAGATATCTGAATTGTCAGGGATGGCTTCCTCTAGCTTTGAACCAAGACTGATAGGGGCAAAATGTACACCAAAATCTAAACAGGAGAAGGGACCTGCTGAATTATAATTTCCCTCCAAGCCCAAGGTACACAATGGTTCTAACAAAAACGACTGATTCAACCCTTCATAACATCCCTCTGGTTCAAATTTCTAGTCAGCTGGCCAGATGAGAAGATTTTTCCCAAATCCTGTGCAATGGAAAATAAAGCATGAGATAAAGAGGCAAGCTATGTGTGCACACATGTGCATGGCACTCACAGGGTGGCACACTGGACAAAGTGCTTGTATCTCTGTGTTTACAGAACACAGTGACTTCCTCCACAGTCCGGGCTGACTCTTTACCTGGGCCACTGTCCAGGAAGACTGCTGTTGCAGGCCAGCCCTCCAGTATGGCTCTTCTGAAGTCCATTCAGCTGGCTTTTCGCCAGGCTGATCCTGAGAGATTACAATGGCTCAGAGTTCAGAACAAGCCACTGAAAAGATGCCATATGCTTTTTCTCTCATTGTCTTTGGAGATATAAAAAGACATCCCAACCCCTTCAAACACCCACTGCCAAAATCTTCCCTGGAACTCTTCAGAAGACAACGTGCCTTTCCTCTATCAAAGGGCCTAAGTGTCCCCATGATAGTGGTTTGTCCTGCTTGTTATTTTATGTGTGGTAAAACAAGCACTTGATAGACATGCAAAATTCCAGGCCATTTGGGATAGCTCAGTCAGAATATGCACTCTAAGAAGTGGTATATAACCACTTACACTGATTACAAATAACCAAGATCATTTGGAGACAGTAGATCACCCTTGAGAAGTGAGGCTGTCCTCCTATCTCATCACCAGTTTAAACTGCCACAAACTCCAAGGACATGTGAAGTCCTCTCGTTAGTTAAGGGCTCTGGGCTTCTAATTAGAGGAACTAGTGTGTAGCCAACAGCATCTGCAGGTGCTGTGGAAGGCTCACTAGGGCCAATATCAAATTGAGTCTGCACAGCAACCCTATGGGAGATACTAGTATTAATCCCATTTTACCTTCAGGGGAAGCAGGCAACCTGGGACTTGTCACAGCCCATAGCTGTCAACCTGCAGCAGGTACGCCAACAGCACAGTGTATCACTCCATACTCTACTCAGCCCACATCAGCCAGAAGGGAGAAAAGGGAACCAACAGGTACCCAATGACCGCTCTGGGGCCAACTGCTCATGCATGTGACCACACCTGAGAAAGCCCAAGGGAGGCTCTGCGGGCTGCTCTGAGCTGAGGACTTTGAACTGGAAGCTCCAGTCCATTGGAGGACAGACTAGTTTGATTCAGAAAGGAAAACTTTGTCTTCCTCCTCCTCTTGCTCTAATGACCTAAAGTGTGAACTATAATCATTTCCTTGATTTTCCAAAGCAATGACATTGCTAGCACAGTGTTACCCACAGGTTTGCCTCTCTTAATCAGTTGTATACAAACTTTTTTTGGAAATGTGGACCCATCTGTTCATCTGCCTGTGTCAGTTATGCTCATGAGAGTGATTTCCTGCTCAAGGCAATCCCAGTGTGCAGTTTCTCGTGTGTACCCCACTCCAAGATGCTGGGTTATGCCACTAGTACATTGCTGACCCCAGGGTGTCCATGTTTCTTCCAGTGTCCCCTAAACCTTCTCCTAGCATGGCAGTTTAAGTGTCTCCTATTTTTCCAGCAAAGGAGCTTCCTTGGTCCCCTGTGTACATTCAACGTGATGGCAAAGGCTCCAGCAGAACATTGTCCTTGCTCTGAACTCTGCTCTCACATCCTGAGAGCAATCTGCAGGTCTTCCCTAGAAAGCAGGAAGAAGGGAAGGGCTCAGCCACAGCTGCTTCCCTAGGGAAGGCCAGGAACTTAGAGTGTCTCAGAGGCTCCATTCCTCCCCACAAATGCCGCAGCAGCCTCTCCATGGGGCAGATCCAGGACAGCAACTGGGGATTACAAATTTAAAACCCATTAGATTTGCTTTCATGCATTTGATCCCAAAGCCAAAGAGTCCCCAGGGACCCATGTTACAGTTACATGAGTCGAATTCAATCACTGTGTGTCCACCACAGGGAAACCCCAGCAATCACTCACAACCCTCACGGAGCACAAAACACTAAGGCTTCAACATAGGGAGGGCTGGTGTTACAGTGTCACCTCAGAACACACCAAACCCTTCCTTCCCAGAGGAGAAGCAGAGGAAGCAGTGCTTGCTAACTATAGCTATGGAACCTGAAAGGTCTCAGCAGCAACTCTTACACTTGAAGAAACTGAGGTGGCAGGTATTTAACAGCAGGGGCTTTAAACTAATAATTTCGCATAGACCCTAAGCTTTGTGAGCTAGTTATTCAAGGTGATGAAGTATAAGGTGCACAGGCAGCAAGTTGGAGATCAAATTTTGCCTCAACATTGCCAACTGTGTTACCTTAGATGAGTTTCTCAGCCACTCTGAGCCTCTTTTCCTCTGTTGTAAAACAGAGGGAATTAAATGTACCTAACAAAGATTCTTATGAGGTTTAGACAAGAGAACATTTAGAAAGCACCCAGTGTAGTTCATGGTATGAAGTAGATGTTCAAAGAATGTCAGAATGCTAGGCAGTAATAGACCAAACACTATGGCTATCCACCTATCCCAGCTCTAACTTTTGGCAGGACCCGTAAGCTCACAAATCCTTAGAACTGTGGACCATTTTCTGCTGTATTAGACAGGAACTTATGCAAACTACCAGCTGACATGACAAACATCTGGAAGTGGCCAGGGAGATTTCACCACCAGTAACATCAGAAAAGTGGCCTCAGCTCCCTACCCTTCCTGTATCCCTAACTGGTGCAATGGAACTTTGTAGCTTCTTCCATGCAGAGGTAAAGTCTGTTTTCCCCTCCTCTTGCGAGGGGCTGGCCCTGCAATTCACACTGCCCAGAAGGAGAATGGCTTGACTTCCAGGCTCAGGCTTCAAGGGACTAGGCCTGCTTCTGATTGTCTCCTGGCACCCCGCCCAGCCACCATGTGTCCAAGCCCAGGCTAGCCCTGCTGAAGAATAAGACACAGGCAGTAGAAATGAGCCACCAGAGCTGTGCTACAGAGATGACAAGTCCAGAGATGGCAGCAGATATACGAGGAAGCCCAGCTCAAAAGCGAAGAAACAGCCTGTCTGGCAGGTGTGAGGCTGTGAGTTCGATCCCCGGTGCCACAAACAAACAAACAAACAAAAAAAAAAGCGAAGAAACACCCAGCAGATCCCAAGCTAAACCATCAGCCTTAAAATCATGAGCTAACAAAGGATAGTTGTTCAAGCTACTGACCCTTAGGGTAGTCTGTTGTGTACCAAAACTGTAATAACAGAGAATATCATCATCAAGCAAGAACATGCCCCTTCTGAAAGGAATTGGTCTGCAGTAACTCTGTCACCCACCAGGTACTCCTCAATCTAAACTAAAAATTCAAGTCTACATCGGAGAACTACTGCTACAGTCCTACAGTCACCTGACCTCATTTCCTTGCCAAACAGAATCTTATCACCACAAACTTCTACTGAGGGCTCTAGGCAGGACTGGGGGGTAGAAACAGCCCTTAAGAATGTGCATGGAGTCACACCCAGGAGTGGGCCAGCAATTCTCCAGCCAGGTGACCATGAATAATTCTCCAGCCAGGTAGGTAACCCTTACTCTTTTTTCCCTTATCACAGGGACAAAGGCAACAAATGCATGGCCCCCTCTAGGGCAATGATGAGGCACAAAAGGAAACTACAGATGGCAGCATTTGGGGGGCCATGTACCCTGGGATGGGTAAATTCAAGTCTTGAATCCATGAGGCTAGGTGCAGACAAAAGTGCTCCCAGAAGCAGCATCAGGGTACTTTGTGTGTGCTGTACTAGGAATGAAGCCGGGGTTGCTCTACCACTGAGCTACTTCCCGAGTCCTTTTTGTTTTTAATGTTGACACAGGGTCTTATTATGTAGCCCAGATTAGCCTCAAATTTGTGATTTTTCTGATTCAGCTTCCCAAATACCTGAGATCACAGATAAGAACCTGTCACCAGTTCAGGGAATCTTTCTTTCCTCCAAAAGACCCAGATTTCTTGGTCAAGGGCTTGATGGGGTTGGAGAAGGCAGCACAGAGGATCCTGAGTCAGATTAGCATTAAATCAACCCCACCTGAGCTGGATGTGGCAGCACATTCCCATAATCTCAGCATTCTGGGAGGCTGAGGCAAAAGGATCCTGAGTTTGACCCAATCTGGGCAATTTAGTGACTCCATGAGATCTTGTCTCAATTTTTTTTAAAATCTTTTTTTAAGGGTTGCTGACATAGGTCAGTACCAAGGCCCTGGGTTGAATCACCAGTACTGTAAGTAAGTAAACAAATTTTTTTTTTTTTTTTTTTTTTTTTTTTTTTTGGTACCAGGGATCAAAATCACAACACCTTGTGCTTGCCAGGCAGGTCTTATGCCGCTGAGCTAAATTCCTGGCCCAATAAATGTACTTTTTAAAAATTAGGCCTGCCTGAGTTCAAATCACAACTGTGCAACTGCATTCAATGACTATTAGCACATATAAAGTATCCATCAAAGGCTGCAAAAATCATTTTTATACTGAGAACTGTACATTGAAGTAAATGAAAGGAGAAAGAGAAGTGCAGTCCATACTGGAGACTGCCAAGTCACAGAGCGAAACAGGCAGACTCCATGCCCAGCTGGGAAAGGCAAAGTTCCACTGTGGAATGGCAATGGGCCCCAGCTGCTCTGTCAGAGAATGAAGGGTCCTCGGAGGCTGCTGTCCTGGCCTGAACTCAGTCTTCGCATACACAGAGGGGAGGCAGCTGGAGAAGGCAGCACAGCAAAGGACTGATAATGTTTCCCCAAAACAGAGGGCATCAAGTTCACATCAACATCCGAGGGGCAGGGCAAGCTATGAACCCCTGGGAGAGCAAACTAAAAACGCTGATGGCTTCCCTTGGCTTCCTGTGACTTGCCCCCACATTTACTCCCCCAAAAAGCAGGACAATGTTTTTACATTTAATTGACATTAAATAGTGCATATAGATAAAAAATTCTTGCCACCACCTCTACCTTCCTTTAGAACTGTAGATCTACCTCACAGATCCATGTGGAGCCCAGGATGGGAGCGAGAACAACTCATAACAGGTGTGCCTCCATGGGCTCCCTTGCTTTACAAGCAAGAAGAAGTATATGAAACTCTAGGATTTGTAATCCCACAGATCCTGATTAAAGGGCCTACTGTCACATGCCTGGAACTAAGTATCCTCATAGTGAGGTATGGCACTGTAATACCAGCACTCTGAGAGGCTGAGGCAGGAAGAGCGTGAGTTTGAGGCTGTTCTGGATTATCTAGTGGTCTGGGGCCAGACTGGAACATAGTGACACCCTGTCTCAAAAAAAAACAAGTGTCCTTGGAGAAACTGAGCATTCTATTTTTCCCTGGCTTGCTTTGTTACTATGTCCCCTCCATCTACTTTTAGTCCTCCTGACTCCCACCATCCACTTAGGAAACACTGGAGAACAAAAGGGCTGCTCCAGTGCCAGGTGATGCGTGAGAGAGGACATCTGTAGTCCCAAATAGCTGAACATATACACAGAAAATGCACAAAACTAATTTCCTCCATCTTAGCTTATCCCTTGGAGTGTTTAAGGTCACCTGGGAAGTGGCCTGTCCCACCTGTTACTGTTGTCACTGCTGCTAATTGAAATTCATGACAGAAGTCCTTTTTGCTCTCCTAAAAAGCATCACTGGGGCCCAAGTGAGCCTGCATTTTCAAAGACTAGATTTTTCCCAGTCTTGGACTTACTTCTGCTGCCTAAGACTCCCTCTGGCAAAAAGGAAGGTAGGGATAAAACAATTTATTCGGCTTTGGTTGGTAGCCAATCTACTTGGCTAAAAGGATTTATGGTTCAGAGAGCTCCATGGTTCAACCCAAGGCCAAGCTCCCCATCTCCAATCTTTTACCTGCATCCTCTGACTTCAGAAAGAGACACCCTGACTGTCAGTTGGCAGCAAAAATTGTCTTGATTCTGCTTCTGCATCAGTTCCAGTTGCCCCGCATCAGTCCTAGCTTTCCATACTGACTATAGTGGGATGAACACAGACATGCATGACCCCAGCCCCAAGCACAGGCCGAGGAGCACATCTCCCATCTTCCTGACAGGGCAATTCCTGCATGAGGGGCATTGGGGCAGCCATAGAAGAGTGCCCTCTCCACGCCAGTCACCTGCCAGGTGGCAGTGAGCTGATGGCATCCAGCTGCAGCCCTTCCCGATCCACTTCACAGGAGGCCCCAGTCAATGACTGATCATGGCAGAGGATTACCATCTTTGCCCAGTGGTCCCTACTAAGTCGACAAATTCGTCAGACCTGTGTCTCAGCCTGCAGCTTTCTTCTGATCAAGCCTGCTTCTTTCCTCTTTTTCTTTCATAGTCCTTACACCCCACCCTCAACAATTCCCCTGCATTTCTTAGTATTTGCTTCTTGAGGCTGCCAACTGACACAATCCCCAATAAATGTGCACTGCTCCCTCAGTCTGGGGTGTAACTCTGTAAGACTCTGATCCCTAACCAGCAAACTGAAATCCACTCACCAGCTTGTCAAACACTCAGCTGAAAAATATTATGCTAGTGACCTCTTGTTGATGCCCGGCAAACACTATCTGATGGAATTAATTGAGTTTTAAAATTACATGCAACTCCCTCAAAAGAGATGACTGCAGAGAACATTGTGGCTGCTTTTAATAAACGTGTAAACATTTTCTCCAGACAAATCATAACAGAAGTTATCAGAAAGAGACCATTTCCTGAACAGCAGCATGTCACCAGGGAATCAGAGCTGGCTGGGTCCCGGCCCTTCACACTCTCACACTCACAGCTGCTTATGACTGGATGAGAAGAGTCTGTCCTCTTGCCCTGGCAGGTTCTCTCCTGAGCAAGACAGCTGTCTCTAGCATTCAGCACCAACTCAGGAAACAGCAACCTCACCAGTCTCAGGATCTGCAGGGCACCATCACAGCCCTAAGACACTTTCTAGGTCTCCTTAGAACTCACATATGAGATGGCCCTTCCTGAAAATTTGGTGAGATCAGGCTCTGCACAGTGAGTAAAGACTGGGAACAAGGTCTGAGAATGCCATATCCAAAAAATCCAGCTGAAGAAATGGAACTACACCTGTGCCTACAAGCCCAGCACAGGACACAGAAACTTAGCAAACATGTTCATACGGAGGCCTAAGAAGACAAGGCTGCTTCACCCCTTCTGGGTGTTTTCTCGGGATAGGCAGGACCAGAGGTGGAGGGCAGAAGACCCAAAACCCCTCTTCTAAAGCTTTATTTTCACAGCAATCTCTCCTCCACCCCTCTGAACAATTCATTCCTGCCTGAGAACCAGCCTCCCTCAACTGGAGCCCATAGTGTATCTTTCATTTTGCCCAAGAAACAAGACAGCCACCTCCCTCCAACTTTCTCACCCATCAGATTTTCAGGTGGATTTTTCATTCTTAAATCTCTACCCCTCAGTACAGAACAGACGCTCCAGTGTTTTATGAATGAAAAATAACTTCTGCAGTCCACAATTTTTAGCTTTCAGCACCCCTCTTTTGGTTTCAATACTCAAATATGCTAAGAGTTGGCTTTTCTTTATCTTAAAGCTCCTTCTTATCCTTGTCTAGCCTTTCAAAAGACCTAAGTCATTGCTCTAAAGCGCACACTGTCTGGCTGATGAACATAGTCTCCTTGTTGGCTGTCCAAGACGGCAGCCTCTAGCCACACATGGCTACTGATATGGCAAGTGCCACTGAGGAATTGAGTTCTTAGTTTATTTTAATTTAAATAGCAATCACCTGGCAGTGGTGATAACATTGAGCAGCTTACCAGAACTGTAAGTGCCAGACTTACTAATATTTGAGTTGCAAACTTTCTCAGGCATATTGTATAAGACTTATTTTGTTGGATTACGAACAAATTCAATCTACAAACTTTCTCCCAGAATGGAACTTGTTTGTAAATCGAGGACTTATTGTAGTTTGTTCTTTTGTTATAGGCCACTTAAGTTTACACACTCAGATTCATTTGCTCACTGCTGACCAAATCAAAGGAAGCAATTTGTTTTGGTAAAAAGCAAAAAGGACTTACTCAAAGATAAGGGCCCATTTGCCTCAAATCATCATCTCAGCACATACACATGGGTAAGGGTCTTTTATAGCAAGGTACAGTACAGGAAGGAATACAATGGAACAATACTCATGTTCAGGTTAGTTCCATCCCTTCCAGGACCCAGACCTTTCCCTTCTTTGTGTAAGAAAATTGAATTGGGCTTATTTACTCTATCCATTCATCGGGGCAAAGGAGAGGTAGCCAGTTATGCCTTAGGTCTGAGGGCATTCACAAGGCACTTGTCTCTAAAGGAAAGAAAATCTAATGTTTAAAGTTCCATTTTGCAGTGCCTGTTACACTTCTAATTCTCAACCTGAATGCAAATCAAGGCTATGTTCCCCTTGGGCCTAACTTCCTCCTATTCCTCACTGAATGATGTTCTAACAGTCTTCACAAAAGCAAAACTTCAGCATGTCTTCCATTTCCGAGCATTTGTTCTGGGCCTCAGCGTGTCCCAGAAGAGGCAGCAGGAAGCTCGTCGCCAGAAAGGAAGTCAGTGCACCCAGCCACTTCGAACTCCAGGGCGTCTGGGGCAAAGAGGGTGGGGAGGGGGTACACAGCAGCCTGGCTGCATTTATTTATATCACAGAGTGTTACAGTTGTGAACGCTGCAGCTGAGGAACTGCTAGGGAAGGGGACAGAAATCAGCTTTGTCCATGTTCCCTGGCACCTACTGCTGTTGTTCAAAGGATGCCAGCACTCCCAGGGGTGGGAGGAACATGAGAGTTCTGAGTGGGCAGACATTCTGGGTCTCATTAGAAAAAGGAAAATTGATGCACTTGCATGTTTATATTTGCATGTTTATATCCAAACTGCTACAAGTGTAATCAGGTTACATCCTGGTCCATTGGTCATGGGGACCATTTTCACTGCCCAGGGTATAGTGACAAGAGGCACTGTCAAATGAGTTCTTTGAGAGACAGAAACTAGGTCTGGGGCTCTGTCATTGGTATGATATGGCTACAGGAGAAGACTCAGGACTAGGGCTGAGAAAGCAAGATCAACCCATTCTTTATGCAGGCATCTGGGACTCTCTGGTCACCACAATTTTGGTTTGTGTGGGAATTAGTAGAAACACTCAGTTACAGGAGTAAAGTAGTGCTAGCTGCACTCATGGACCACATGGACATGCCTTGGGACGTGTACGTGGAGGTCTCTAAAAATGTGCTATGGTTCTGGTCTAGAATGTCCCAAAAGACCCATTTGTTAAACGCTTGGTCCCCAGTTTGGCACCATCAGAGGTGGTAGAAACTTTAAAAGCTGAAGCAAGGAGGTTGTCGCTGGAGCTGTGTCCTTAAAGGGGATTTGGACCCCAACTACTTCCTCTTTTTATACTCCTTGGCCAAGAAGTGGACAGTTGCACTCTTCCACAGGCTCCACCATGATGTGCTCCCCCCACCACAGGCCCAAAAGCAATGGGGTCAACAGACTATGGACTGAAACCTGACACCTCCAAAATTGTGAGTCAAGTGAACTTTTTCTCTAAGTTGACAATCTCAGGTATTTGTTACAGTGACACAAAACTGACCCACACAACATAGGAACCCTCAGCTCTGCTGCCTGGGGTCTGGGCTCTCCTCATCCCTCCCAACACATTCCACACCATATATACAACACATCCTTATCAACAACTTGTGAAATAGCTGGCTAATTAGCATTAAGCAAATGTCTTCAATCACAAAATAATTAAGAAGCTACCAAAAATTTTTCTTCTAGAAGAAAGGCACAGATAAAAGGGTTAATTAGCAGCTGTCATCTTTTCCTTTCAAAGTTCCAATATACTTTTTTTTTGTCTAAGTCATTTTGCTTCCTCATCTATTCTGACTATTTGTGATCTTTTTTAAGTTACCCCCATATAGGATTCTATGTTCTAAAGCAGCATTTTGCTAAACTACTCCAAAACCCCAGTGCCTAAATAAATTAATGCATTTCCCTAAAGTGCACACTTCAACTTCACTAGCACTTTAATAATAAAGAATGCCTCAAAGCCTCCATCCTCTCTAATTCAGCAACTCTAACCCCAGGGATTGATTTGAAGGAAATAATTAAGGATGTCCATAAGGAGTTAGCTATAAGGAAGCTTTCCCCAGATGTCATTATAATTGTGAATAACTGGAAACAAACTATATGCCCTTCAAATGGGCCTAGAAATATAAGACACAGAGACTGCCCAGTAAGAGTCCAACAATAAATCATTAAGTCAACCCACCAACCACAGGGTTAAAAGTTAAGATAGCAACTACAGTAGATGCTATTTCCATAGAACTTGAATCTTATACATTTAAATTAAGCCCAAACTTTAAGAAAAGTGCTGTAAAATTTCATCATAGTCTTGGTAGTGGCCTGTGCAAGTGAGAGGCCAAAGCTTAAATTTCATTCATCCTGAGTCTGGTCTACCTTCTGAAAAAAAACAAAAAAGAGAGGAGATGTTAGAGCTCTCTTGCTTCAAAGGCTGCAGCACTAAAACTGGTATCATAATCCACAGAAAATACCTTCAAGGTCTTGGGGAGGAAGAAGGAAGAGAGATAAGAATGGGGTAAGAGAATACTTGGGGAAAAAAAAGCAGTAAGAAAACAGAAATCAATGAGAGGCAAAATAATAATAATAATAATAATAATAATAATAATAATAAAATTAAGGCAATGAGGGGTGAAAAGGGATCTGCTTCAAAAAGATTTGAGTATAGTGTAGTGGGCACATGAAAGGGATGAGCACTCCAGGACAAAGGGCCGCTGCTGCTCAGCACCAGAACGGCAGGGGGCATTTTTAAGGCCAGCAGTCCAGATGCAGGGGTTATACCTGTCCCTCACCTGGCAACAAGGCCAGGTCCAAACATCGCTATCCAGTGCCAAGTTTAAAGCCAGACTGTCTTTTCCTGCACTTGCCAGATCTCTTCACACGCAGTTCTTCTTCAATGCCTTTTCAAACTAAGCACACTGAACACCTCTTCTCTGTCGGCCTGGCTCTTGACTATTCAGCTGTTTCCAAATGAGAAACCTTTAACCTGTGGTCCATTCAAGTCTAGGTGACAGGGGCCTGCCACCTCTTCCTCCAGTGGTGAAAGACTGCAGGGCACAGCAGTCAGCCACAGTGGGCAGATGGCACACAGGTTCTGGCTCACCAGGCTGCCTGCTGGGCCTGTCAGCCCCCTACCCAGAGCAGCCCTTCTATTTTTGACAGTTCTTCTTCCCACGTGCTTGGTGCCAAGGTCACACAGCCCGGGAGCCCAGTGTGGGTTTCTGGGATGCGTTCTCTGACTCCTTCTGCCCAGGCTGCATTTATACCAAATCCAACGCCCACATTGCACCTGGAGTTTGGAGACCATAGAGAAGGTGTTTAGCCTGCTCTTTTTTAAAAAGGCAATTTGGCAAGCGCAGGACGAAAACCAGTCATGTCTTAAAACTTAACCGTAGGGATGAATGTTAGGGAGCGGGACGTGGAGCTAGACAAGCGCTACACAAGGGCTCTGAAAACGAGTTCCCTTGGAGACAGCTCTCCTAACACTGTTATTAATGAGCTGGCCGGCCTGGGCGGAGTTCCCTTCTTCCGGAACGTGTGAGGACCCCCAGCCACATCTGTCCCATTCCGAGCAGCGACCCTCCCACGCAGGTCCACGCTGAGCGCACACACACCCCTGACCGCGATGTCCGACCTGCCACCCGAAGGATGCCCACACTAGGGATCCCTCAGTCCACCTGGGCCCACACTGAAGCGTGACCCTGGAGGAGGACACAGGGAGGACGAACGCGCGGGCTAACTCTTCTTCCTACGAAAAAGTCTGAGGAGAAGACCTAGGAGGGCATCAGCCTCCTCCTTCAGTGCTGCCCCGGAGCAGGGCGGTGGAGCTGTTTCAGCCGGCGATGTTAGTGAGGAGAGCCCCCTCGCCTTCTGCAGGCGCGCTCCTCCGGGTTCCTCCACCTCCACAGAACTTGGTCCCCCCTGCCCCTCTGGCGCTTGTCCCTGAGTTGGGTGGCACCCATGAGATGAGGCCCAGGCTGCCCGCCAAGAACCAGCCGCACTGGCTTTGTCATTTGCGGGTCCTCTTCTGCCGTCCTCCCCTGCGCGCCGCAGCCTTCCAGCTCGGCTGCCACAGGAGGCCTGGTGGGTGGGGGCCCCCTCTGGAGCGCCCCATTCCCCACCCCCACCCCATCTCCCGGGACTGTGCTTCCTGCACGCCGCGGCACTGGCGCCAGTGGGACGCGAACCCGGTCCCGAGAGCCGCCGGTCCCCGGAGCCCGCGGTCGGACGACGCCGAGCGCTCCCCTCACGCGGCGGGGCCAGGCCGGCGTCCTCCTCCTCGCGCCGAACCGCGCCCTCGCGGCCGAGACATTTAAATCGCCCCCCGGGGACGGCGGCGGTGAGGAGGCCGGAAAGGCGGCGGCGACCGGCCCGGGGGCGGCGGGCACTCACCAGCGCGTGTTGTCGTGGAAATGCTCCAGCACCGCGTAGCCGAAGAAGGAGCCGGCGGGGCCCTGGAAGCGCACGGGGCGCTGCGGGTCGAGGTTATAGGCGCCCGCCGGGGTCCCCGCGGCCACCAGCGCCAGGAGCAGCGCGCGGAGCCCCCCGGGGCCCATCCCCGGCCGGCAGCCGCCCTCCCTCGGCCCCGCGAGGCGCGGGCTGTGCGCTTGGGCTCCGGCGGGACGCGCGCGCTGAGAAGCGCGGCGGACAACGAGCGGCGGCGCCCTCCGTCAGACCGAGCCGTCTGCGCGCTCGAAGGCAGCAGCTCGCGGGCCGGGCCGGGCCGGGCTGTGGAGAGGCGCGCCCCGGGGTGGGCGGCCCGGGTGGGCGGCCCGGGCGGGCTGGCGGGCGGGCGGCTGCGTACAGCACGGCAGCGCCCCCTGCCGGCCGCGAGACCCGCGCACCTCCGGGCAGGGAGGCGGTCCCGGGACCCTCACGTGCGCCGGGCGCTGCGACCCTCTGCGCTCCGACGTGTTTTGCCGGCCCGCTGGGTCTGTCCCTGTGTTTTTGTCTTACTTTCCCTCTCAGTCTCACACTCACACCAAGGACCAAAGCAACGCGGTAATGGACGAAGGTATACTCTAGCCCTGCCCAGCGCTGCCCCTCACGCAGCTGTGAAATCACGTGTAGCGGGAAGGGCTGGGTGAGCGCCAGCTGTTGTTGTTACTAACAGGAATCACGTGGAAGCGAGCGCCCCTCCACATTCTATTGTGCTGGCCCCCTACCACAGTGATTTCTCAAGTGTGGGTTCCAGCAATATGGACATCTCCCCGAACTTGTCAGAAATGCAGATCCCCAGGTCCTGCTCTAAACCTGCTGAATCAGAAGGGTTGGAGTCCAGCAACGTGTAATTGTGGTAAAACATACAAAACAAAAAGTTAACCACTTTCGTTGTGCAACCAGTATCCACCATCCAACTCTAGAACTCTCTTCATCTTGCAAAACAAACTATACCCAGTAAACTAGAACTCATCTGGCTGAGCATGCCAGGCAGAGGCAGAGCCCTTGCGTGGCATGCGAGGACTACCTGAGTGCTAGCCTTTCACTGCAAAAAGAAAAACAAATCCTTTCCCTGGCTCCTAAGCAACCATCATCCTACCTCTTGTCTCTATTAATTTGCTCCCTCAAATTTAAGATTCCTATTGAATTAACTCTCCTTGCCATGGAGGTGGACCACATGATTGTATTTTCCCTACCTTTGCTTTGCTTTTGGGGGAGACAGGGAGGGTGTTACAGGCAATTGAACCCAGGCCTTTGGCTCATGTCCATACACTCTTTATAACCTATGTTGTGACTCAGATGGAACTATTATAAGGACTTTGAGATGGAAGAAGTGATTTGAATTTAGCTGGGCAGACCAGTCTAAGCATGTAAATCCTCAAAAGCAGAGAACGAGCTGACATGGCGGTGTGTACATGTACTCCCATCATTTTGAGAGGCTGAGGCAAGAAGATTCCAAGTTCAAGTCCTTCCTGGGCAACTTAGCAAGACCGTGTCTTAAAATTAAAAATTTAAAAATGGGGCCAGGGCTGTAGAATGTTGCTTAGTGGTAGTGTGACCTCCCCCATCCCTAATACCAAAAAAACAAAAAACAAAAAACAAAAAAACACAGAGCTTTCCCTAGCTATAATCAAAGAAAGAGACTTAATCATGGAAACAGAAAGCTACACTGTCATTGCTGTCCCTAAAGATGGAGGAAGGGATCCATGAGCTAAAGAATTCAGGCAGTTTTTAGAAGCTGGCAAAAGCACTACAATGTCTTATCTCCTAGAGCTTCGAAAAGAAGCACAGCCCCAAGATACCTTGCATTTAATCCCGTGAGACCCATCTCTGATTTCTGACCCTCAGAACTATAAAACAGTTAAATTTTTTTGACATGATCAGATTTTATTTTGGGAATTGCATTCAGAGAATTTATAAAGAGATAAACATACAAGTGAGCTGAAAAGTAAATTAGAGAGGCGCTGGTTTCCCAATTTGTGCTGATGGCATTCGTAACTCTAGGCACCAAGCCATTCCTATGTGTCCACAGAGATGATTGTGTTTAGTCTTCGACAAAATAGTTCTATAAAGTAGCATTAGTTTTATCCCTGTTGGAAACTGAGGTGCACAGTGATTAAGTGGATGATTCAAGACTGCACATAAAACATAAAGGTTGGTGCTGTATGTGGCTCAGTGGTGGAGCTCACTTAGCACGAGCGAGGCCCTGAGTTCCACCCTCGGCACTGTCACCCTGTCTCAGGAATCTTGGGCAAGTGCTTGCTCTCTGTAAGCCCAAGTTCATTCACTTGTCAGGTGAAGGGTTGGACTTGCATCTTGAGATCCTTCTTGATGCTAATGTACTCTAAGTTTTGAATCATTAGCTCTCTGGCTCCCACCAAAAGATTTGGGAGAGGCTTGGGTCTAGTTGTTCCCAGTTGGCCGGAGGCCCATGCATGGGCTTGTTTGCTGCTGTGGCTGTTGTTCTCTCTGAATTTTGTTGTTTTAAGCCACCACTATATTTGTGATAGTTGGTTATGACAGCAATGGAAAGCAAAAAAAAAAAAAAAATCCCATATGAGTATGTGTTTATGTGTTTTTTAGGGAGCGATCCATAGATTTCAGCAGATTCTTAAACAGTCAGATAGTTTAGGAAACACACTGATTTCTGTCTTCATTAGCTAAACCCTGTAAGTGCTATCAGTAAAAATTGTAGCACCGGTCTTTGATTTCACCAGTTTCTCCCAAACCTGACTGTATGTTAGACTCCAGACAACTGTTTAAAACTACAGATTCAGGGCCAGGCATTTAGCTCAGAGGCTCAACCACTTACCTGGCAAGCACAAGGTTGTTAGTTTGATCCCCGGTACAAAAAATAAAATAAAATAAAATAACCTACAGATTCACAACAAGCTGTCTAGGAGAGAGGCCCCAGAGCCTGTATTTCAGACATCTTTTGCATAATTTGTTAAGTAATCAGGTTTTTGAGCACCTGTGCTATAGGAAAGAAAGTCCAGATTCTTCATTGCAATCTTGAACATGTGGTGCCTTGATGTGATAGGAAAATGATAGAACTTGGGATCAGATGAAGAGGATTTAAATCCCAGGTCTGACCAGCTCTATAATCTTGGTACATCAGTGAAACAGGGATACTGATAAACCTATTGATGGGCTGTTTGGGGCAGCATTTTTTAGCTATGAAACTCTGAACATTTATTAGTTATTCATATAATCTGACATCAGGAGTGAGCTCAGTTATGTAGTTGCCAATATAAGCTTTTTTGTGTCCAGGATGACTTGCTACGGGGGCAGAGAGATGTCATATATCAAACCTGCCAGTACAGAATGAAGATTTTCTTCCTGAGACTGCACCTCTAGTCCAACTTTATGACAACCTAATGCCCTCCCTTCCTTTGTTCTCTTACCTCAAGAACTCACCTGAATGTTTTCTGTAGGTGCAGGGGTTGCACCCTAGCAGCATGGCACTACCAGCTCACCTATTGCTCACTTCAGGCCACCAGTGTCTCTCAGGCAAATTTGATTTGCTCCAGTGTTGAAAGCAGTTGAGAGCCTTATTACCGTAACGGTGCAAAAGAAGTGATGGTTTTACTGCCAGAGCTCGTCTCTGCCCCATTATAGAGAGGAATATGGAAATGATTAAATGTAGAGGTGAAAGCAACGTTGATTTTTCATAAACCTTGAAAAGGATCTTCAGAGTAATTGGGCTGATTTTTTCCTGCCTTTGTCTATTAATTTTTTTCTTTTAGATATGTAGTTTTTAACCATGTATGGTGGAACATGCTGATAATCCCAGCACTTAGGAGGCTGAGGCAGGAGGATTGTTGTGAATCCAGGGTAAGCCTGGGCTACATAGTGAGTTCAAGTTCAGCCTGAATTACACAGTGAGTCCCTATCTCAAAAAACAACAAAGAAAAATTATAGCTGTTATCTGCCTCTCATTATTTCCTAAATATTTAACATTAGGTCAAAACTAAGTTTGTTTCTAAGTCTTGTAATATAAACTGATTGGCTCAGTAACCTTCTAGTTTAGTATATAATTTTTCATTATAAAAGCCTTAAATTATGACAGAAAATACACAGTTCTTCCAGTCTGTGAAGAAGGTGGTCAATTAAGGGTTTCCCAGCCCTGTCCTAAGCTATGCCTCTACCTGACCCTTTTCTCTTCAAGTGACCTTCCCTGGTCCCTGAGAGGACTGGCAGATTCTTACTTGGCAAAGCTCTTCCAGTGACTCTCCAGCATCAGCTTTGGCTCTTCCTCATGAGTGCTAGCATTTCTGGGCTTTGCGTGAGTTCATCCCAGCAGATGCCTAAGTGCAGGCTTTGTCAGTTATCAGTGGATAGAAAAGCTGGTTTGCAGAGACCTGACACTGCTGAAAGCTGAGGGCAAGGTAGTCACCCTCAGTGGGTGGCGCTCAGACGCCGACACTTTAAAGATAGTCGCTTTCAGGTAAACCTCACAGAAGTCCAGTCTGAAAGACACAGGCTGGGATTTTATCTCAGCTGGTGCTGAACTATGCAAGGTAAGAGTCACCTGTATCAGGGCAGTAATATATGAAATACTTGCCCAAACTCTTGGGGCCATATGTGTTTGTTTTCTTTTTTATCTTTTTTTTCCTCTTTTTCTCAAGTGTGTGTGTGTGTATGTGTGTGTGTGTGTGTGTGTGTGTGTGTGAGAGAGAGAGAGAGAAAGAGAGAGTAACTGGGGACTGAACCTAGAACCTTTGCACTGAACTACTTTTCCAACCCTTTTTATTTTCTGATTTTAAAAGAGTCTCACTTAGGTGTCTAAACTGGGCTTGAATTTGCAGTCCTTCTCCTCAGTCTCCCAAAATGCTAGAATTACTGTGCTAGTAACTTTTCTGTCATTACTGAGGCAGAATACCTGACCCCCAAAGTTAATGGGGTAAAGGCTATTTAGCTCACAGTTTGTAAAGGTTTCAGTCCATAATTGGCTGGCTCCAAGGCAGGGGGGCTTCACAGAGAACAGCTCATGGTGGGCAGAAAATAGCAAAGCCACAAGGGACCTTAACAACATCTTTCTGCCCCTTTTTTAGACTACTGGGATTAGGGCAGTGCCAAACCAATCCTGAATTGATTTAGTAATCACACACCCTTAATTCCAGCATCACATACTCTAAATTCAGCCACCTTCGAAAAAGCCATATCTAAAACTGCATGAGACTTTGTGAGGATATATAGACACAAACTATAACAATTACTGGTGTGTACTACCACGCTTGGCTGTAGATTGCATTTATGAACTGAGATTTTTTTTCAGAGTATAAAAGACAAGATAGCTTAACAACCAGATACTGCATACCCAGCCAACAAAACAAACATAGAAATATGGGAACAGAACATGTGTCTTACTTGTAATAGGCAGAATGTCCCCCTCCCCTGCAAAGATGTATACTTCCTAGTCCCCAAAACTGTGATTATCTGACCTTACGTGGCAAAAAGAGATTGAAGGTCTAATTGTGTTCAAGATCTTGAGACAGAGCATTTGTGCTGGGTTATCCAGGTGAGCCCAGGGTATTCACAAAGGCCCTTATATGATAAAGAAGGAGAGTTAGAATCTGAAAAGATGGAACCACAGAAGGAATGATGTAGTCCTCAGTCAAGAAAGTAACAGCCTCTACAAGCTGGAGAAAGCAACAGAGTGGATGCTCTACCATAGCCTCCAGGGGACTTTGGACTTTCACAACAGTAAGAAATAAATCTGTGTTGTATAAAGCCTCTAGCTTTGTGCTGATTTGTTATAGAAACAACAGGAAACTAATACAACTGTTGTTTTAGACCAGCTTGAATAAGGTTTTGCTGCCAAATTATTTTGGAAAAACTCAGTTCTCAGAGCCTTTTGTATTTTGCAATTGTAAATCCCCTTCGCCACCCATCTCCCTACTTTATTCATAAGAAAAGTAAGGCACAGAAAGGTCAGTGTAAACTACAGATATGAATAGTAAAAATTGTCATAAGTTTTCTATAATGATTAAATAAACAATGTATACTTAACAGCATAATGTGCATCATGTAATAAATCCTCTGTAAACTATTCTTTGTTCATTTGTTTAAACATTTATTGATTGCTGACTGTGTGTCAGACACTGCTCAAAGGTCTGGGAATTTAGGAATGCACAAAATACTGAAAAACATTTTCCCTAATCAACCTAACTTTCAATTGCAGAGTGATAAACAATCTTTGCTGTGAGCTAATGATTACAAAACACACAGGAAAGAGGATACTAAGAGAGAGAAGAAGCAGAAATTGCAAGTGGGGAAGATCATTCCTTGGAATGTTATCTTTGTTTAGAATATTTGTGTGTTTCAGCCAGTTGTTTGAATTGCTACTGATTTGCCACCACTTTAATCTATTTGTCTGGCTTTGATTTTTTTCCATACATATATCATCAGCACAGGCTATGGTTTAGTATTCTCAACAGTTACATTTTCTTTTTATTTATATATTTTTTCATCCTATCAAGTTGAAGGCCAAAACAAGACTTCTGATGATCTCTGTGTGTCAGGTTATTCTGGATTACCTACTAAATGGGTTCCCCTGGATTTTGGGCTCCAATATTACTATGCCCCAGCCTTGGGTTCCTGGCTTTGTCTGTCATCCCTGGCATGTATGAGATCCCTTTAAATCCAGTTACACCCAGAACTAATGCTGACTTCAGCACTCACTTTTTCCTCTAGTTTAGAATTTTTCATTATTTCTGGCGCCTGAATATTTATTTTATTTCCTACCATCCAAACCATCTAGTATTTACTTTTATTTTAATTCAGCAATTTTAGGTGTTTGGTACCAAGAAAGAATTCCAGATACCTAGGCATTTATTCTGCCACATTACCAGAAAGATTTTTTAAATCATTGAATAATTTTTTAAATACTTTCTTTCTGTGAAGAAGTTTCGTGTTATTTCAAATTCTTAAAGAGGAGCTAGAGTAAATGTGGGACTCCGGAATTCAAAGGTCAGATCAGACTATTTTCATGAATACTGCTTCCCTAAAGTGAACTCTGTAGTTCTAGTCCCTCCAAAAAAGTGAGGACTGCAAAGTCTGTTCATTCTCTCTTGCTTTTGGCGTTTCTTTGGAGTTAGCCATAAGGTTGGGTTTTCTTTGGTGTTAGCCCTAAAGAACCTAACAACTAGATAAGAATCTAGAACAAACAACATAGGCTATACTATATCCACTATTCAGTCGAGTTAGCACCTGACAGGAACCCTTTACAAAAGAATGACATTCAATTTCACATGCCCACAAGGAAAGATACCTGCAGCACATACAGGGCAAGAACTCAAGTTCTTTAACAGCACACACAGCATGATCTGGTATATGTAAATTTTCATGCATCTATATGCATAAATGCACATAAATGAAATTTGAACATGTACTTCAAATGTTAATGATAGTTGGAATTACAGGGTATTTTCCCCTGTTTTTCCTTTTGTATCATGTGAATTCCTTTTGTATCATGTGAATTATCTATGGATATGGAAGATGGTTCCTCCATAAAGCTGAAGTCACTAACCCAAATAAAAACCTGTTAAAAATAGGGAAGCAGATCAGCAAAAGTGGGCACAAAGCTGTCTGCTTTCAAAAGGTGAAGAAAACTGAACCCTCACGTGACAGGAAAAGAAAATGGAGCCAAGGGTAGCCACCATTACCAATCTCCTGACAAGCTCTGGCCTACAGCTTTGGCCTCCGTGGGGGGGCTGACACCCACTTCGCATGAAGGGACTTTGCCAATAGAGCTAAGAAGGGAACCAGCCATCACGTTGAAGAAAGAAAAAAGTCAATTAGCAGATGGCTTCTCATAGTATTTTTAGAGTTGGGAGAACAAAATAAAAAAGGCCTAGATCACTCACACACCAGATAATCATTTACCAAATGATTGACACTTAGCCAAATATGCCTTCTGATGTTAACTGTTCAAAAGTTGCTCCACTTTTTTTTTGTTGTTGTTGCTGTTGTACATCAGACAAACAAAACTTCCAAATGGTTTTGGAATCCAGAAAGTTCAGGGTGAGGGCAAATACTATCGCCAAACCTTCAACTATAATAGCAGGCAGAGATTTAAGTAAATACTTTCCCACTGAAGTATTTTATAAGCCAAAAGTCCAACTGTTGTTACTGGGTACAACATTTCAACCTGTTTCCATGCTCAAAAAATTTTGTCCAGAAATCCAAATTTAGTAAAACTGCTTTAAATAACAACTGTTAATGTCAGAGTAGACCCACTTGACATAATGCTGAGTTTTAAAATATTTTTCACCTTAATTTACATATTAAAACTAACGTACCATAAATAGCCTTTATCCCAGTCTTTTGAAAGTCAATGTCTATGGCAAACAGATAGCCAACATCATACTACAAGGACAAAAACTGGAAGTTTTCACTATAAAATCAGGAACATGACAAGGATACCCACTGCCACCATTCCTATTCAATATAGTTCTGGAAACATTAGCTAGAGCAATTAGACAAGAGAAGGAAATAAAAGGAATAAAGATAGGAAAAGAAGAGTGTGGGAAGAAGCTAAGCTGGTGATTGACCACACATTCAGGGCTAGAGCAAGGCCAGACCTGAGAACACAGAGCACCAGTGATGAGTTATGTGAACAGGCTATTGGGACTAGAGCAAAGCCAGTCCAGCAGGTGTCTAGCCTTGCTATTCCTCCCTGTTAACTGCAGCATAAATAGCTCTGAGAATGTTTTGCTTTCAGGGTTCTCAGCAAAACACTGAGACCTTGCACTTTCAGCTCCATCACGTGCTTCTCCTATTTTTTATTGTGTATAAATAAAGATGTAGATCATGCTGGGTTGTGGATACTTCTTCATCAAAGAGGTCAGGTCCCACCTGGTCCCATTTTCCTTTTATTATGTGTCTTGTTTTTCCTTATTCTCCCATCATGACCACCACACTCAGGACCTCCCTGGCTGTACAGGTTGATGCAGAAGAAGTTAAATTGTCATTATTTGTGGATAACATTACATGTAGAAGATCCCAAAAACTCAACCAAAAGACTTCTGAATTTAAAAATAAAATTCAGTAGCATAACTGAATACAAAGTCAACACTCAAAAACCAATGGCATTCCTTCTATAACTAACAAACTCACTGAAAGAGCAATTAGGGAAACAACAATTTTCACAATTGCAGCCAAAAAAATAAAATAAAATACCAGAAATCAATCTAACAAAGGAAGTAAAAGATTTTTACATTGAAAACTACAGTGCTCTGAAAAAGGAGATTTAAGAGGTCGTTAGGAAGAACTAACATACAAACATACTCCCAAAGCTGTTAACAGATTTAATGCAATCCTGATCAAAATACCAATAGCATACCTCACAGAATTAGAGAAAACAGTCCTAAAATTTATTTGGAACCAGGCAACAAAGGCAAGACCAGAGATATCACAGTCCCTGACTTGAAATTATACTATAAAGCTACAGTGATTAAAATAAAAAACACCCAGCAATGTACTGGCAATAAAACAGACCTAAGGATCAATGGAAAAGATGAGAAGATGCAGAAATAACTTCAAACACACTCTACCACATTATCCTCAACAAACGGGCCAACACCTTCACTGAAAGAAAGACATCCTCTTTAATAAATGGTGCTGGAAAAACTGGCTTTTCACATGTGGAAGACTAAAACTAGACCCATGTCTATCACCATGCATTAAACTAAAATCAAAATGGATCAAAGATATAAATATTAAAACAGAAACACTAAATTTGCTGAAAGAAAAAATAGGTAAAGCTGTTGAAGACATAGGTGCAGGCAAAGACTTTATGAACAAAACCCTGATCCTTGTGTCAAAATGTACCAATAAATTTAATTAGTTAAACAAACTTCTGAGAGGAGAACAAAGAAGTCAACTGGCCCCTCCTGTGAACCAGCTGGTGCACAGGCTGGGAGGCAGGAAGAGCCTCCCACCCCCACTTCTGGGTAGGCAACTGGCTGATTTGGAGGAATGCAGGCTGGGATGATAGCAACTGAGGTACAGAAACAATTTAATGCTTGTATTGTTTGATTGACTTTACAGGCCTAAAGCCAGTAGTCAGAGCATATGTTTAGAGCAACAATATGCAATATAACAACTATGGGAGATTTCCTTCTGTCTTGTATTTGAAGTTCAATATTGTTTTCAATGTTTTGCTTTGTTCTGTTTTATTGTTTTGTTTTACTCCCTTCAACATTAAAGGGAAAAAAAACTAGGGCTGGGGATATAGCTCAGCAGCATAAGCACCTGCCTGGCAAGTGCAAAGTACTGAGTTTGATTAACAGTAGCAAAAACAAACAAACAAACAACTAGCCCACCTCTTGTCAAAACATAAAAATACAAAAATGATGATGAAGGCTGTGTCTGTTTTACAATGGTTAAATGATTTTTGCCTTTATAATAGTGCAGAAGCTCAACTTCTGGTTTTCACTTCTAGTGCAGTGTTCAATAAATTACATGAGAAGTCCATCACTTTATTATAAAACAGGCTTGTGTTAGATGACTTTGCTGAACTGTAGGCTAATGTAAGTATTCTGTACATGTTTAAGATAAGCTACACTAAGCTATGATATTTGGTAGACTAGATGTGTTAAATGAATCTTCCACTTAAGATATTTTCAACTTACAGTGGATTTATTAAAGTGTAAACCCTGATCACATGGGAAGTATCACAAAGAATCAACAATTGGTATCTCATCTTATTTTGAAAAGCTTTTGCACAGCAAAAGAAATCACCAACAGGAATGAAAAGAAAACCCACAGAGTGGAAAAAAATTTTTGCCAGCTGTTCCTCAAAGGACTAAAATCTAGAATATATAAACAACTCAAAAGAACAGACCCATCAGTCTTAAAGTGACTTTATTTATTTATTTGTTTGTTTGTTTGTTTGTTTAATAATTTTTAGCACTGAACGAAGGCCCTATGCATGCTAGTTCTACCACTGAATGAAGAGGCTTCATTTTTTTTCTTTTGGTTTTTTGACACAGTGTCTTGCTGTGTAGTTCAGGTTGGCCTTGGCTTCACTATGTAGTTGTGGCTGGCCCCAAACTCATGGCAATCCTCCTGCCTCACCTTCTTGAGTGCTGTGATTACAGACACACACCACCATACCTGGTAAGAGACTTAATTTTTAAGTGAGTTTTTTGGTGGGTTTTGTTGGTACCGTTGTTGTTGCTGCTGCTGCTGCTGTTCTTATTGTTGTTTTTGTTGTTTGTTGTATGTTCATGTGTTTGGGGAGCACTGAAGATTGAATTTACGTCTCCAGTCCAATTTATATTTTGAGACGAGATCGCCTGCGTCATCAAGTTGCCCAGTCTGGGCTCACACTTGCAATTCTTGCCCTGGCCTTCCAGAATGCTGGGATTCCAGGTGTGTGGCACCAAGCCCGGCCTTAAGTACTCATTTTAGAGCCTTTCTTGGTTTAAAAGTCCAAGAACATGGCAGCCCAAGCTGCTGCCAGTGGCCTCTTGGAGAGTGAGTCAGGGCTCAAAAAATATCCTCACCAGCAGCTCCCACCGTCCTACCTCCCTTTTCAGGGCTCTCTCCACGACGGCTTTAGTAAACTGTCAAATCCACATGCCAGAGGTGACATGTTTGGCAAATTCCTTAAAGTCCCACCCATTGACTGCATGGTTTAAGTGCACGGAGAAGTGGCGTCAATGTGAGGGCATGCACATGCGCACGAGAACACCTGGGTAAGATGGACGTAGACCTCATTCAAACATATCGGAGGTTCACTACTGAGGTGAAATGTGGGTGAAAACTGAGACTAGAGAGTCAGGATGGAGAGGTGGGGCAAAGAATAAAGCTCAGGAGAAATGAAAAGACAGTGCTAGCATCTTTCATGTCTTCTAGGCAGCCGCCCATGGTACTCCAAACTCTGAGTAGGTGCAAGAGGTGTTCAGGAAAGGATACGTTGTTAATCAGGGGTTCTAGTCTCAGTTTTCACAGTGCGGTTCTGTGCCCTTTTTTATGTGTACCCCAGCCCGGAAGAACCCTCCTAGCCTTTCCCAGCAGTGTCTTAAGTTTACATCTATTACTTTTCCTGCTAGAAGTATGTGAAGCAGCAGGATAGACCCCGTGATACCTTTTGGGTGTGTTAATTTCATTCAAAGACATGGAGAGGGAATGAAAAATATGTGGAAAGACTGGGATGGCCCTGTATCAGTGACAGGGAAGGCCCCAAGGTGTCACTGAGAACAGGTGACCAGACTCAGTCCGGAATCAGAGTCATCCTTCCTGGGGACAGGTCTCCGCCTGGGCTCAGGGCTGGGTTAACACATCCGACTCAGTGGCACCTGGAGCCACACCACACTTGCTGAGGTGTAGTTGAGAGAGGAGACAGACCCACAGGGACCACTGTGACTGTGAAAGCCACTGAGGCAGGAGGACCCCCAGCCTGGTCACATGGTTGGGTGCCAGTAGGATGGGGCACACGTGGGTACTGGGCGTCCTCTGGTCTGAGGTGGAGGTTCTGACTCCAAAGGCAAGGTAGAAGGGACAGAGAGTAACATTTTGGACAGAATTAAGCATTTGTGTGTTCTTTCATCAGAGGAAAACCTGACACATTCCTCAAGACGACCAAGTGAAGGCTCAAGCAGCCTCACTGGAATTTTAAAAGAAGCTGTGATTTTTTCTTTTTTTTTTCTTTTTTTCTTTTTTTTTTTTTTTTGTGCGTCAAGATAAAAATAAATAGGTCACGCCAGCTACACACATGTGTTGAGGATAGACTGTCTCCCTCCCCATCCCCAGTCCTGTGCTCACCTTAGCCCACTGTCCATGGTCTCTAATTAGAAGCTGATATTTCCCCTTCCAGAATTCCATAGTTTCCTTTCAAGGTCCAACCTACTGTGGCCTCTGAAAACAGTTTCAGGTTAGGGAAACCAGGCTGTGGTGGAGTGGGTAAGAGTGAAAGGCAACACAGCACCATGATAGGAAGTGCACACAAACTGTAGGAAATATGGCCCTGTGGTGGTGTCAACATAGATCCACACTTTTACTGGCACTTCTTCCTTCAAAAGATAGAGACTAATTCCCTTTCCCTTGGACACAAGCTGAACTTAGTGACTTCCTTCTAACGATCATGATATTATATGACTGCTGTGACCACATCATAAAAAGCATTGCCATTTCTATGTTATGCTTTGATTTCTCAGCATGGGGAAGGCCACGCCAGCTGTCACGTTGTAAGGACACTCAAGCAGCCTGTGGAGAGGACCTAAGACTTCCTACCAACAAGCAGCATTAATATGCCAGTTGTGTGGGGAGCCACCTCCAGACAGAGCCTGACCCAGTGAAACCTGGTGATTATAGCCCTAGCCAATGTTTTAACTTCAACTGGGAAGTCTGAGCCAGAAGTACCTGGGTAACACACTTCTGAATTCCTGACTGATAAAAACTGTGACATAATTAATATTAATTGTTATAAGACAACATGTTTTGAGGATCTTTGTTACATACAATAGAAAATTAATACAAGTTTGGGGATGATTTGTTACTCAGTGATAGACAATTAATACATACCACTTTGCCTTGGAGATGAGAGGCTGGAATTGTTGATAAAAGCCACACAAGAGACTTGCATTTAGGCCAGAGGGAAGCTGAAGGGTCCTGAGCCACCCTCTGATGAGGATGGCTCTGTGGTGGTGGAATTGATCCCGCTGTGGACTGAGGCTTAAGACCTAAATCAAAGCCCTGATCTACCACGTACCAACTGCTGCCACAGGATTGGTTGCTGTACCTCAAGGGATTCCATTTCTTCTGTCTATAGAAATGGTAACAATAGTATTCACCTCACAGTCACATAAATATACAAAAGTGACAGACAGACAAAGGAGCAGCTAAACCCAAACACAAGCTACACTTTAAAAGAAATATAAAACATGAGCAACTGGTACTGTAGCAGTCTGTCCACTTTATGGGCCAGTTGGTCGCATGTTCACAGTAGTTTTTTGAAGGCTGACCTGCTCAGTCCTGACAGACGAGGCCCACACTCTCCTCCGTCTGTACTCTTAGCTTATCTAAATGACATTCCAGGTGGTAACAGTCTAAGATTATTTTCATATTTCAAATGTGCTTAAGAGATAAATTTAGAGCTTATTTAGTGTTGAAAACATTTTGTAGGAAGTACCTAGACAGACCAGTTGATTTTGTTTTTCTCTCTGTGCCTTTTTCTCTCAGCCCTCACCCATACAATCGTGTGAATTCATTGGGTTATAGAATTAAATACGTAGTCTTCTCCATAAGCCAGTGAAGAGAAGGAAAGGCAATGGAACCTCAGCCCTCTATACTTGTAAAGTTGAGGATGGGTTTCAGTGTTCTTGGCTGCCTGAGACAGCCTGCACTAAGGCTGGTTTCTAGGGCTCATTGCTTGCTCTCACAGCCCCGTCACTGCCCACTGCCTTCCTCCTCTCACCAAACCCCCATTCTTGGAAAGCATGAAGGGCCTATGGAACCACCTGAAGCTTCATCTAAAGGGCAGTGGGAGTTATTGGAAGGTTTGTAATAGGGGATAGGCATGTTCACATTTGCATGTCTAAAAGGGCTATGCTTTCTCCTCAGTAGACTTTCCCAAAGAAAATGCAAGTGTCAGAGTTGCAAACCAAGCTTCCATGACAGCATATGGTATGTGTGGTCTGCATGTGTGGACATTCCAGTAGCAAAAGATTATTCTGCAGGTGCTAATTTGACCTGCAGGTCCAGTTCAAGCTGGAGGACTGAGCATTATTACAATGCCCACTCTCCCCCACCCAAATACCGTGTTTTGAAGCTCCTATAAATTAGATTACTAATTTACATCAGAAAACTAGAGATTCCTTATTTATATGAAATCATGAAAATCCCTTCAGTTATAAAGGCAATGGGATCAGATTTTTAAAAAGGATCTCTATGATCCTTTTCTCTAAGACATGCACATGGGAGAAGACTATTTTATCTTATTTTCTATTTTTACGGTGATGGAGATTGAACCAAGGGCCTCGCACATGCTAGGCAAGTGCTTGACACTGAACTACATAAATCCCCAGCCCTGGTAGACAACTTGCATAAGAGTAGAATGTGAGAGACAACTCCAAGGACACTCAGAGCTTTCGAGGTACCTGAAACTGGGAGCAGGAACAATTCCAAGCTCCTGGTAGAAAATTAACTGAGTAGGGGCTGACTCCTTGGACTAGGTAGGAGTGACCTAAGTGTCTACCTCCTTGCAAGAGCAAGGAATATGAAGCTTTAGAACAGAGAGCCAGGACAGTGTCCCGGGGCTGGTGATACCAGAGAAGAGTGAAGTGCTCCCACCCCTAGAGAACTTCTCCTGGTGGCTCAATGTCTGGCTCTCATGCTCTATCCTGGAGGTGGATTACAGTAATCAAAAATAACTTAATAGGCAACCTCACACACAAAGATAACTTCTCAGCTAAGAATCACAGAACAGGCTTCTGAGAAGATGGCAGAACAGTAAGCAGCAGAGTAAACAGCATCTCTGAGAGATACAGTCCAGATGCTGGAATATAGCATTGTGGGGAAGACAAGAAGGAAGAAAGTGGGTCCCCTGGACCCAGGAAGAATCTAAAGTAAGAATTGAAGCCCACAGAAAGAGTAAAAAGAAAAACTTTAACAAAGAAGAAGGCAGCAGCTGACAGAGCCTTCACCTGGAGCTGGACCCACTGTGCGAGAGGAGCTGTTGGAACCTCGGGACACATGATCAAGGTGATGGTTGCAGCTGGCGGACCCCAGAGGCCTCTGCAGAGGGAGGCGGCAGTGGAGGAGAGTGGTGGATGTGGAAGACTGCATAGGCTAGTGGTGAGTGCAAAGGACTCAGTCCTCTCACAGGAGAGAGTCATTGGCCAGGAACCATTTTGGAGTTGGGTCAGATAAGACCAGAACCAGAATTGCTGCCGGGTTCCTCTAGCAGCTCCTAGCTAGGTGTAGACCAAATAGGAAATTGCTTGGACTGAGCCTCGCCCCTGTGCACATTCCAGCAGCCATCATGGAGGTTCCTCACGGGTAGCCAGCTGGGTCTGGAGGTGGCGACCAGCCCCTCCCCTGCGCACACTCCAACAGCCATCATGGAGGCTCTCTGCCAGTGACCAGCTTGGTTGGGAGGTGGTGGCCAGCCTCACCACCACACACACTAAACCAGCCATCAGGGAGCCAATGCAGGCTGGGAAAAGTGGCAGACAGCCCTGCACTGGCACACCCAATGGCCACCATCAGACACTGGTAGCCAGCACTGGCTAGGAGAACCAAAGAGTCTTGCTCCAGAGAAATTGTAACCAGTGTGGGAAGTGCCTGGGACCCCAATACCCACTTGTCCAGAAGAACCCAGGAATATGTCAAGATGAAGAAACAAAAGGCAGTCTCTGGCCTCCAACCCAATCAGAGCAATTTCAGGAGATGCAAACATGGAAGAGATTGGGAGTCACACACCTGAAGTTTCTGAAGTGATGGCAACTAAAATAAAGAAACAACTTCATGAGACTATAAAAGAAATTAAAACAGAAATACTATCTCAGGTAAAAGAAGGAACAAAAAACATAATAAAAGAATTGCTAAGTGCCTCTAAAGAAGACATAGATAAAAAATGGAGGAGCATAGGAAAATGAGGGAAACCTTGAATGAACAACACAAAAAGAGATTTAGAATACGTGAAACAGATTCAAAGAGATATCCAGGAAATTAAAAACTCCATTGAAAGCTGGCAAAACCACTTGAAAGAAACTGAAGATAGACTTTCAAACCTTGAAGACAGATTTGTAGCTTGCGATCGTGAAAGGAAAGATCTCTTAAAAATAACAAGGAACCTGGAAGCAATAATTCAATGATTGTAAGACAACCCAAAGAAACATAACTTAAGAATAATAGGTGTAAGTGAAAAAGCAGGGGTCAATACAAATTACATTAAAAGTCTATTTACAGAAATAATATCAGAAAACATCCCAAGCATGGGGAAAGGAAGTGACATTCAGATAAGTGAAGCATATAGAATTCCAGCTAGCCATAACCAAAATAAATCTATACCCAGACATATAATAATCAAGATCCCAGAAATTCAACACAAGAACAGAATATTAAAAGCTGTTAGAAAAAAGAAACAGATCACCTATAAAGGAAAATCAATCAGAATCACAACAGACTTCTCAACACAAACCATCAAGTCAAGAAGAGCTTGGAGTGAAGTATTTCAAATCCTGAAAGAAAACAACTTCCAACCCAGATTGATGTATCCTGCAAAACTGTCTTTCAAGATTAATGGAGAAACAAGATACTTCCATGACAAAGAACAACTGAAGGAATTCATGACCACCAAACCAACCCTACAAAGAATACTGAAGGACATTCTAGAGAGAGATAAAAAAAGACCACAGCCCCAGAGTGGGATCATTGAGCAGGGCAGACAATTGAGTGGAGAGGAAAAGTAGGCAGCCAATGGCAGGAAAATAGCATGGCAGAGACGAGGCAGTGCCATAACCATTAATGCAGATGGCCTCAATTCACCAATAAGAGGAAACACAAGCAAAGTGGATCAGGAGACAAGATCCATCAATATGCTTTACACAAGAAACACATTTAACTCGAAAAGGGGTTCATAGACTGCAAGTCAAAGGAGAGAGAACCAGAAAAAATGGAGGTTGCTTGCCTACTAGCTGCAGAGTGGACAGGAAGGACATGGCATTTCTGTGCAATGGAAAGCTACTCAGCTATAGAGAAAGATAACCTCAAGGGTCTTGTAGGTAAATAGATACAATTTGAGATCATGCTCATGGATAAAATGTTTCAGAGTCACATGGGTGAATAACATCGTGTTGACTCCCTAGTATAGGAAACTGAAAGAGATAGTGGGATCCAAAATACACAATACATATTGTGAGGGGGAGAGGAGAGGAAGTGTCTAAAAAGGGAAGGCAGTGGTCATTGTTAATCTACTATCTTGACTTGAATCCCATATTATTTTCATTGTTCTTCTTAGTTTAGTTTTATTCTGTTTCAGTTTGTCTAATTTTATTATCTTTGATGGCCTGAACAGCTATTTCAAAGATAAAAAATATTATGGTAGCCATTATTGATTTTCTGTCATTTTGTTTTGAAACCCTGTATTGCTTTCATTGTTTTGTTTTGAGTGATTTTATTCTCTTTTGATTTGTTTGATTGTATTATGTCTGTTGGTATGAGCAACTACTTGGAAGATAGCAAGAAGCATTATGGTAACCACTGTTGTCTTACTATTGTTTTGAATTCCTGTATTGCTTCCATTGTTTTGTTTTTATTGGTTTTAATCTGTACTATTTTGTTTGATTTTGTTATGCCTGATGATATGAGCAGTTATTTTGAAGATACCAAAAGACATTATGGTAGCCATTATTGATTTCCTTTCATCTTTTTTTAAAGTCATGTACCATGTCCCAAAAAAAAAAAAAAAAAGAATCACAGAACAACTGTGGAAATCCAGCTCCATGCAAGACCAAGTGCAGAACTTATACCTGATGAGGTAGAGTTGCTAGACTGCACTGAGGCACATAAATGATATTCTCAGAGAGATTCAGGCCTATTATGTTGCAACATTCTGAGAGATTTTTTATTATAAGAATTAAATTAAAAATTATAATTGAGAAAAACACAATATGTAAGCTGAGTAACAGAATGCAGTGCCAAGGAGCAAACTTTTAAATTGTGATATCAAGCCAAAGGAAACTTCCAGAATCTAACTAAAAATTTTAGAATGCAAAATAAAACTTAAGAAATACAGACTCTACACTGAACTTCACTAGAATTTAAAATTTCTGCTCTTTGGAAAACATTATTAGAATGAAAATATAAACCCAGACTTGAAGAAAATCAAATTTTTAAAAAATTTAATAGTCAATAACACAAAGGGAAATATTAAAACATACAAACAAACAAAAGACTTGTATCCAGAATATTTGAAGACCTCTCAAAACTCAATGATAAGAAAAGAAACAACCTACTGGGTGTTTTGGCACCTATCTGTAGTCCCAACTACTCAGGAGGCTGCAACAGGAGGATCACCTAAGCCCAGGATTTTTAGGCCAGCCTGGAGGACATAACAAGACTCCATTTCTTATAAAGAGAAAAATGCAATAATAAATATACTAAAGATTTGAACACTTACTAAAAAAAAGATGAAAACATAATATTCATATTCAATAAGGAAATACAATTCATATCATAAGATATTTGAGTAAGAGGTGGTTACACACATCTTATTATGGCCAAAATTAAGACTAATCATTAAAGTGCTGATGAAGACACTGCAGGGTAGTTGGATTTCTCATACACAGATAGCAGGGATATAAGATGGTGTAAAACGGTTTTACAGTTTCTCTAAAAGTTAATTATATACTTGTCATATAATCTAGTCATTCCAGTCTTAGGTATTTATCCAAAGGAAAAGAAGATAGATAGCACAGAAAGACTTGATCAGAAATATTCATAGCATCTTAATCTGTAATAGCCCCAAACTGGAAACAACAAAAATGTCCATCTGCAGATGAACAATTAAACAAACTGTAGCATATTTTTCTTTTGTTTTGATTTCTTTCTTACCATTTTTTTTTTTGCACTGGGGATGAATACAGGGCTTCACCCTGAGCTGTATCCCAGCTTTTTCCCTATTCATTTTTGAGAAAGGATTTTGTTAAATCACTAGGTTGTCCTGGTTGGGCTAGAACTTACAATTTTGTCTCAGCCTCCCAGAGTGCTAGAATTACAGGTATGTATCACCACACCCAGATAAAAAGTGTAGCATATTATTCCAGTGGAATACTGTGCAGCATTAAAAATGAACAAACATATACTAACCTGAGTAGATCGTCAAATAATAATGCTAAGTAAAACAAAACAGACAAAAAGAGTACCTACTGTCTGATTCTATTTATACAAAACTTTAGAAAATTCAACAAATCTACAGTGTCAGAAAGCAGATTAGTGACTGAGAACAGAAGTGGAAGGATCAGGAGGGATAGGAGGCAAAAATTACAAAATAGGAGAAGGAAAAATTGCAAATGTTGACTGTGCTTCCCATCTTGACTGTAGTGATGGTTTCCCAGGTAGAGCCCTATGTCAGAACTTAGCAAGTTGCATTCTTTAAACATGGACAATTTACTGAATGCCAAGTATGGGTGCTACTGTATGAATGTGTGTGTCTATATATTCATATGCGACAATGTTTCTCAAAGTTATTGGCCAAGACCCTTTTTCCCTGCTCATCTGTTACCCCATTTTGCAGTAGGAGACACTGAGGACTGATCCTGACTCTCCTCTTACACTGGCTGTGCACCCTCTGGTGAGGGACTCCCACTTTCAGAGCCTTGGTTTTCTCATCTTTAATATGGAGTTGTGGTCAGGATTAAATTAGTGAACATCAAATACTGGCTACTAAATATAATAGCTTTTTAAAAACTTTAGTCCACCAACCACCCTAGAAGTAAAACCTGCCATATTTATGATTTCCACAAGGTCATTAGCTTTATTTTTAGCTGAGAAAACCAGCACTCAGTCATCTTGAGTCCAGAGGTCCAGAGGGGAAGATGTTGAAATACTTAGCCTTGCCCTTCAGGCCCATCTGCTCTGCATTAACCAGCTTTCCTCTGTTTATTATTCTTGTGTTAAATCGCCTCCAATTCTTGTGCGAAAAATTTGGACACACAATAACCTCTTTATCACATTTTCAAAATCTGGGCCTGTTCTAGAAAGTTTCCACCTTTCTCTTGTTGCCATTGTTTTCATGTGGATAAAGGTTTCTGAAAAACGCATTTGGAGTGCCTTGCTGAGAACATTTGTATGTAAGCTTGGAGCAGACAAATATCACCAAACAAGGGAAAATGAGACACCAGAAGAGTCAGAGCTCACTGTAGTGTTCACCACTGTTGTGTGCAAGGAGGATGTGAAGCCCGGCCTGGCGGTTGAGAGCCTGGGGCTGGGCAGGACCTCAGCCTCCCTCCTATGGGGGAGAAGTTGAATATGGGAGAGAATAACAGAAACATGTCAGTGCTGAGACATCAATGAAAAGGTCACAGTACTATAAAAACAAATCTGTCATAACTGCAACATGGGTTACTATTTATCAAGTGATTTGCATGCCATACTTCACTGTTATTTTATTTTATTTCTTTTTTTTTTTTTTTTTTTGGCGGCACCAGGGATTGAACTCACAACCTCGTGCCTGTCAAACAGGCACTTAAACCACTGAACCAAACTCCCGGCCCTAGTTTTTTGAGGCAGGGTCGCACTGTGTAGCTCAGGCCTGCCTTGCGCTCATGATGTAGCCCAAACTGGCCTCGAACTCACAACGCTCCTCCTACCTCCGCCTCCAGAGTGCTGGGATTAAAGGCGTGCGCCCCCACACCCGGCTCGACTGTTATTTTATTTAAACCTCGAAACAACCCTATAAATTAGGTATAGGATCAGTGAGGACTCTTTCAGCCATAAATGACAGGAAATCTACATCCAAGTGACTCACAACATGAAGAAATTTTGTTAGATACATCAGTTAAAGTCCAGATTTAGATATGATTTCTAGTGAGACTTGAGCAAGCAGCTCCAAAAGAGTTCTCCAAGTATTGGATTCTCTCCCTCTGCCTTCTTATTTGGCTTTTTCTTTGGGCTTTATGCAGTCACGCTGGAAACTGCAAGCTTTCCTGTTTGAAAAACGGCTGCATAGGGCTTTACATCCTTATGCTACAATGCTTAGGGAAAGAGTGAACAGGAGTTTCTCATTCTGCCTCATGGCTTTAAATACCAGCTGCATTAAATACCAGCTGTACCAGCCTCAGGGTGCTCCAGCATTCCGTGGTCAGGGAAATGGGGACAAACCATTCAGCAACACCAAGGTTTCTCCCAGTGAGCCAAAATGGGTCATGTGTCCATTCCTGAACAGACCACTGTGGTCATGGGGGGAGGAAGGGGAAGGAAGAGAAGTTGATTGGATTAAGTCCTTGGGTGGGAGGTGAGGGGAGCCCATACCCAGGAACTAGGAGGTTTCCCAAGGAAAAATAGGAATGAAGTTGATCATAAAAGGGAAAAAGGATGTTGGTACCACAACCATCAAATGTCTACTATAGCATTTATAGCTTTTAAAATGTGTCTGACTCTGTTTAGGGGACAGAATACACCAGGAAATAAAAAGCTAAAATCTCAACGATAGATTCTGTTGATCCCCCTATATTGCATGTTCCCTTCCCATGACCAGGGATTATTTGCATCACTGCTTTCTGCCTGAGGGCCTCCTCTGGCACTCGGAAAACTTGCAGGTGTGGGGAACAATCAAGACTCAGTCTTGAGCATGCTGAGTTCAAGATGCAGGTTAGATATCCAACCTAGTGGAGATGTTAATTGGATTGTGATGTAGAAGTCCAATCTGAGAGCTTCTAGCCCCCTTAAAATTTGTGATCTTGGGGACCAGGGAAGAGACCTGGGCTGGAGACATGAATATGAGAGTCATTGCATAGAGCTGGTATTTAAAGCCATGAGGCAGGATGAAATTTCACAAGAAAAAAGAAAGGCTTGGAGTCTGAAACCCAAGGCCCTACAACATTCTGTGGTCAGGAAAATGGGGACAAACCAGCAAAGGAGGAGGAGACACAGGAGCCAGGCATCATAGATGCTGGGTGAGGAGAGTGTTTCTGGAGCAGAAAGTGGCCACCTTGGGGACTCAGACAGGATGGAGGATGACCACTGGCCTCAGCATTAACTTTATCAAGAGGAGTGTCAGAAGAGTGGCAGATAGATCCTGACCAGAGAGGTTTTAAGGGGTCTAGAAGCTCTCAGATTGGGAACAATGAGTACAGTCATCTCTTTTAAGAGCTCATCTTTAAGAAGTAAAGAACTGGAATAATACTTAGATGGGATATGGAATTAAAAGATCATGTTTTAAAATAGGAACAATAATAGCACATGTGTGCACTGATAGCAATGACCCAGATGGGGAAACTGATGACAGTGAGACAGAAAACTTTGTAACCCACAAACACAAGAGAAGCAGTTTGTGGAGGTTAGAAGGGTGTTGGCCAAGGTCACAGAGCAGGATGTGACCCACACCTCAAGCCCCACTGTGTCCTGGAATGAGGACAGCAGGGCTCTGGCTTTTCCCATAAATGACAACATACCTGCCCCAGTCGCTGGGGAGACAGGCTGCCACAGGGGGACAAGAAAAGTGAAACCACCTCCATTAATCAGTGCACAGGATTAGATATGAATGGCTGAAGACTTGCCAACAAGCCACAGCTATGACAGCTGATTGGAAGGATCAAGAGCTCCTTATACAAAAACATGCCTTTGAGAGTTTTCATGCAGCCTCTCTGAGAGAAGGTCATGTAGCTGAGACACAGCTGTGGGCCCAGGAGCAGAGGACAGTAGACACCACAAAACCTACCCCTGCTGCACACTGGAGCTGTGACCGAGGACCTGTGAAGATCAGAAAATGTAACCACTCATGGACACAGACCTGCCCACCACCACCGCACTCAGAGCTGGGTGTTTGTACACTGGACGAGTATGGTCAGCATTTGGTTCTCTCTTTCCTGTACCTCCATTGCTTCACAGTGTGACTTTGCAACTCATCCCATTAAGAAGTGGCAATCTAGCTGGGTCTGGTGGCACACATCTATAATCCCAGCACTCTGAGAGTCTGAGGCAGGAGGATTAGAAGTTCAGTTCTAGCCCTGGCAATTTAGCGACTCAGTGAGACCCTGTTGCAAAAATAAATATTTTAAAAGGGGGTGGGTATATCACTCACCATGATGACTCTGGGTTCAATCATCAGTTTGCAGAATTTGGGCCCACCTTATGACTTTCTTTGGCCAACAGAGTATACCAGAAATGCTGGCTATGGGACCTGAGCCATGGGACTAAGCACACACCCACCTGCTGATGATGGAGGACCACGCAAAGTAGAGATGAGCCCTCCTTGCTTAGACCCACCTGTCTCGACCAACACGGATGTAAACTGAACTTGTATACATGAGCTCAACTCAGAGAACTGCCCAACTGATCTAGCCCAAATGGCCAACTCATAAAACTGGGAATGCAATACATACTTGCTATTTTAAGCAGCAAACACTTACCTAACTAATGTCTACAGGTGACCAAGTAAAATTGTTACTGTTAGTTAACAGTTTGGTGAAGAATTATTCAATCAGGTTTTAAATCTCAGTTTTTTGCATTGGTATAAGAAAGTGCAGCCTGAGGCCAGGCTTGGGAACTAAAAGCAAAAGGGTAGGGTGTGCCCAAAGGTGCACATGCAGGTTGATGTGAATGACCCCTCCAAAACACATGCTGGAATTTAACTGCCATCATAACAGTATTAAGAGTTGGGACTGTTCAGCAATGATTAGGCCATGAGGGACAGCTTCCACCTTCATGAATGGATTAATGCCATTATCTTGGGAGTGGGTTCATTATCGCAGGAGTAAGTTCACTAAAAAAACATGAATATGGTCTTTTTCTCTGTCTCTCTCTCTCTCTCTCTCTGTCTCTTTCTGTCTCTCTCCATCTCTCTCTCTCCATCCATCATGTGACAGCACTAAAAGAAGGCCCTCACTAGATAACAGCCCCATGATTTTGGGCTTCACAGCCCTTGGAACCATTGCAAATAAATTTCTGTTTATTAAACTACCCATGTATCCTTAGTCCAGCATGAGATGGACTGACACTCAGGAGGCATTCCTGCGTACCCCAGGACTCAGGCCTCTGATCCCTTGCCTTTGCCTCTCAGCTCCAACACACAGAGACCGGGGTGCCCAAGGCAGGACCTACCTGGAGCTCACAGAACTGCTGCCTGGCCCTCTGTAGTGCTTTTCAGTACCCCGCACACCAGCCAGCTTTTCAGTGCAGCCAGCATGGTCCTGCCCCTACCCACAAGGACCCACATAAGCACAGGCATTCCTGCTTGTGTGCAGAATGATCCTGAGGAAACACAGTGTGGAGGGCATGTGGAGCCCATCAGCACTCCCTTCCATGTTGGGGGCAGGCTGAGTTGTTTACCCCACATTTTTATCCCTTTCTCCTCCACAAACAGAACAGGTAGAAATGTGTGCAGATAAGGACGATATGTCCCAACTCCCTTACAGCAAGGTTAGCTGTACGTTCATTCCTCTAGGACTTACTGAATACCTACTGAGTGTCACACAAGTTCTGGGTTCTGGAAATGCCCCAGTGAACAAAACAAGCTAAGTCCTTGCCTTCATGAGCCACAAGCCAGGGAGGAGAGAAGGCGACAGTAAATAAGTGCCCATAGTGGGAATGTATCGTATGGAGATAACTGCTTTGGAAATCTGCAAAGCAGGATGGGGCAGTCAGAGTTGGTCTAGCAGGAGTAAAGACATTAATTTTTGTAAAATAGCCAAAGATGACCTCCCTAAGACCATTACATCTGAGCAGATACCTGGCCAATTTGAGGAAAACGCAACATACCCAGTATAAGAGAACTTTAGTTGAAAGAAACTTCACATGCAAATACCCTGTGGTAGGAACGTGCCTCAAGGAATTACAAAGAGAACAGAATGACTGAGATCAGAGGAAGCAGCAGAATATTAAGAGATAAAAGAGGTCACCTTGCAGGGCTTTACTGGTCACTAAAAAGACCTTTTTAGGAGAATGACATGGCATCTATTGTGAAGTAAGAGGTTGAACAGAGAATGGGTGACCCAATTTCTATTTTGGAAGGATCATTCCTTTTTTTTTTTTTTTTTTTTTTTGTACCAGGGATTGAACTCATGACCTCATGCTTGCGGGCACTCATGCCACTGAGCTAAACTCCTGGCCTAGAAAGATCATTCTTACTGCCATACTGAAAAAAAAATTATAAAATCAGAGACAAAAGCAGGACAGATGTAGAAGGCCATTTTCATAATTCAGTTTTAAAATGATGGTAGTTTCGATCGGGGTAGTAATGGTGGAGGAAAGAAGCAGCTAGAACCCAGACATTTTGGAAAACAGAGATAACGGAATTTGCCAACAGGTTGACATGTGTGCGGTGAGTGAAGGAGGGTGTCAGAGGTGAGAGCAAGGTTTCAGCTGGAGCAGTTGGAAGAACAGAGTTGCCATTCTTCTTGGAAAGTCTGAGATGTCTGCTATGGGCTAAAATGTGTCACATCATTCCCAAGACATATATTGAAATCTTCATTATGCAATGTGACTATTTAAAGATAGACTCATGGAAGTAATTAAGATTAAATTAAGTCACAAGGGTTGGGCCTGGATCCAACATGACTAGTATCTTTGGAAGAAGACACCAGTGTGTGCACACAAAGAAAAGGGCGGATGCAGACATAGCAAGGAGACAGACATCTGCATGTCAAGAAAGGAGGCCTCAGGAGAAACCAGTGCTGTTGACACCTGATCCCGGACAGACATCCAGCCTCGAGAACCTGGAGAAAATAAACATCTGTGGTTCCAGTCACCCACCCTGTGGTGTCAAACTATAGCAGCCTGAGCTGACTGAAATGTCAAAATGGAGATGCTGAGTCACAGTTCGGATACAAGCACAGAGTCTGGTATATTTGGGAGTTGTTAGCACTTAGATGATCTTTGAAACCGTGAGGCAAATGAATTCAGTTCATCTCATGGTGAGTTGGATGGAGGAGAAATTCCAGCAATGATGCTTGGGGTACTCTAAAGAGGCCAGGGAATGAGTGTTACCAGCAAAGGAGACTGAGCAGAATGGTCAAGGGTGAGAAATAAGAAAGGAATAACCCAAAAGCCAGAAGGAGAGAGTGGCTAACCATGCCACACGCTGTTGATAGTTTGGGCAAGATGAGCACCGGAAACTAACCATTGAATGTGGCAGGATGAAGGTCACTGGTGACCTTGAAGAGTCATCTTAGTACCATCGTGGGATAAACCCCAGATTTAAGTCCTTCAGAAACAAAGAAGGTGAGGGTCTCGAGCCAGTGAGTATAGGAGACTCCCAAAAAGGCTCACAAAGATATCAAAGGAGCAGAGGCTGCAATCATCTGCTTGCAAAAAGTGGATATGGGAACAAAGTGGAAATGTGTTGTTCATTTTGATTTATGTATTTGTTTATTGTGGTACTGGAGTGTGAATCCAAGGTCTTCACACTGAACTACATCCCCTTGATTTTTTTTATTTTTATTTTTATTTTGAGACGCAGTCTCACTAAGTTTCTGAGTTGTACAAGCTGGGTTCAAACTTAGAATCCCTCTGCCTCAGACTCCCAGAATCCTGGGCTTATAGGCATGGGCCACCCTACCTGGATATTTTGTTTTATTTTTTAAGTAGGAGCCACTATGGTATGTTTGCAGATGAGAGAATGTGGGCTCAGTGCAGAAGTGAGGCAGTGACCTTAGGTAAGAGCATTGGATCAACTCAGCAATAAGATGGACAAATTTCTGGGACAGATTGAGGCAGTAAGCAGTGAGGGAGGGGAGGCAAGTCTCCACTTGTCTGTCTCCTCGGTGAAGTAAAAAGCCTAGATCTCCATGGAGGCTGTAGTGAGGAAGAGATATAGAAGGTTTGAGGAGAGAGTCACATCAGTAAACGTTGTGATGGTGCAGGGAGTGAGGATGTGGTGATGCTTCGGATAGAATGAAGGGCCCACCTGAAGCCAGTGCTCATGATCTCCCAGGGCGAGTGAACATGATTCATAGGTTTCTCCTGCCTCTTCAGCTCTGGGGTACAGTAGAGAGTAGGGGGAGAGTGGATGGAACCAAGGTAGGGTTTGCCCAGCTGAGTTCCAAGAAGTGAGAAAGGTATGGGAGCTCAAGACGTACACTAGGATGCAGAATGTAGGGTGGTCAAGGAGAAGGATGAGGAAATAAACAATAGGGATGCAGCTGGTGAACGGAGGGCAGTAGGGCTGAAAGATCATAGATCCCGCCTCTCGTGTTGAAGAATTCTGACATTTTGCCACAAAAAAAAAAAAAAAAAAAAAAAAAAAAAAAAAAAAAAAAAAAAAGGAAGGAGCTGGTTGGAGGATTTGGGGAAGGGGAAAGAACATTAGATTATAGAAGTGTGTGGACAGCAAGAGCTGCAGAGCGCAAGGATTTTAGGGAGAGGGCAGGAACAGCATTCTAGAAGCTACAAGGTGAACACTGACCCAACTTCCAGTTTAGTAATCCAAGGGCACAGGACATAGGGCACGGGGAAAAGCACTCAACATACATACAACTAGTCTCCAGAAGGAACTTGACTCTTGTTGGTGGTCTTACCCTCTGTACCTGGATCTTGGACCATCTCAAATTATCCTTGATAAAGAAACTTGTTAGGGCCGGGAGTTTGGCTCAGTGGCTTAAGTGCCTGCTTGGCAGGCGCAAGGTTGTAAGTTCCATCCCAAGTACCAACAAAAAGAAAAAAAAAAAAACTTTGTTCTTTTTCAAAATTATTTTACTTGTCGTTGTTCTTTTGATTTGCCATATGAACCTGACAATCTGGAATATTCTCAACTCATAGCTCTGTAATCCATTCCCTTGAATCTCTTCTAGAACTCCCATGACATGTTTGGTTCTCAATCCTCCACATCTCTTAACTCCTTCTAATTTGTTGCTTTTCTATAGTGGGTTGTGGATTAATTCCTTATACTGTCTTCTTAATTGCACCTTCACTTAAATTCTAATCCAGATCTTATCTCATTAACAGGCACTTTTGTTTCAATGAATAAAGCCCTCAGTTGAAATTTCTCATCCAGTTGTGATCAGATGGTGGCTAGGGGTAGAGTTTGTACTCCCTTGGCCACAAAAGCCAAAGTACCTAGGGACTGAAGGGCAGCCCGCTCCACATGGTTAATTGGGCTTCCTTACAAATATGACCATTTGAGAGCAGTCAGACAATTTTCATGATGAGACCATGGGTTTGTTTCTCTTTGTCATTTTTTACTCAGTTCTAAATTCAGAATCTTTCGAGAAGGTGATCATTTCCTTTTTGTTTGAGCCTGGAGATTGAATTAATTTCTAGAAGCCTTGGTCTATCATTCTGAGCCTGATAGGCTCAAAGCTCTCATTGCAGGGCCCAGTGTGAACAGGAGCTGAGGTGCTGCCCAGAAAGGGTGGACATGGGTTACAGCCAAGTCTGACTTCTCTAATCAGTCCTGCAGTGTTGGGGTCCTGATCCTCAAACTCAGCCCCACCCCTACATGAGGCCTCCATGGGTCGCTCACGGGGCCTGACACCCGGACTCTCAACCCCACAGGTCTGGAAATTTTGGGCTCTCTGCCTCCTCTTTTCCTGAGGAGCTGCCCCTCCTTAGGTTGGGCTCCCTGGACTGGTCGGAGGCCTTCCATTGCCTTTTGGGGCCCCATGAGCATCCCCTCCTCTTCACCACTTACTTCGACCTAGGAATTATTAATGATTGTCTGGAAGAACTACCAGGGCCATGAACAACCAGGAAAGCATATGTCAGAATCAGAGAATAAGTCCAAGAAGGATAAAGAGAATAGAAATAGCCAAGACATTGTGAGTGGCCCTGTAGTTTAGACAGAGTCAAAATCTCTGTATTTGAAGCTTTAGAATCTGTATATTAAAAGCTCCCCAAGTCATTTTGATCTTAAGAATTATTGAATTTGGTGTGGAGTTTGCAGGTGGCCAAGATGAAAACAGAATCATAATACATACTGCATAAAATAGTTCTCATTGTTCTAAAGCAGAAAACATACTAAAATTTTCCCTGGCATTTAGTTATAAAGTAAATTTTTCATATAGCATTGACATTCACAAAACAGTTATAAAGAACATACAGTCGCTGGTTTCAGGAAGTTCTTTCTTTAACATAGAGGGGCAGGTCTCTTCAGCAGGACCAAGGAAATTTGTCCTAGGCATGCCTCTTCCTGTTGACCTGAATATATTTAAGAGAAAGCTTGTTAAAGATTTTTTTTAAATGCTACAATCTTTTTTTAAAACAAAAACTTATGTAGAATTCTAATATGTAAGACAAATTAAAGTGGAACAGCTCCAAGTAAGAAGGGTCCAGAGCCCACCTTTCTTCTCTCCCATGCCTCAAGCACCCGTGGGCCTGCAGAGTTCAGTGAAGGGCTCTGCACAGCCTAGTTTGAAAATCACGCATTACAGTTGTAAGGGAAGGCAGGTTTGATGTCAAGTCTGAACTCAATCCCTTGGTAGCGGCTGTGGAAGACTGAGTTGAGAAGTGTTTGGGCAAACTTTTTAAAGTGCCCCAAAACTTCACCTTTACTGTATTCATACTCCTTAGAATGGGACATATGAGCTCCTCCCATCCAGGACACAGGATGCTTTTCCTCCCTCCTTGACTCTGAGTTTGGCCCAGGTCCTGACAATATTAGAAGTTTCACGAAGGTCTCACAGGTCTCCATTTCTGCCCTTGTGTGTCAACCCACACTGTGAGAATACAGCCAGCCAGGCTCTGCAGGGGTGACAGAGTTTTCCATAGTCTTCATGGAGAGCCAGGTTCCCCAGAAGTTTCTGTCCTAAATCACAGACAGGTGAGCCACCACCTCTGGGGTCACGTGAGGGAGGCTATTCAAGTCCACAGTTGTCCAGCTTAAATTGCTGGCCCACAGGCTCTTTGGAGCTAACAGATGCTTGTTTTAAACCACTGAATTCTGGGTGGTTTGGTAGGCAGTGGTTGCTGTGGCAATAGGTAACTGAG